>OVAF01002450.1:0-15776 GCA_900406245.1 Odontarrhena argentea | reverse complement strand
GATATTTTTTGAATTTCCAATTATTTTGATTACGAGCAAAAAAACTCACTTACTATTTTAGGAAACTTTTTAAAATAACCTAATATATTTTGACATAATCTTTTGATAAGTAAAAAAATATCCAAAAAACCTTAGATATAATAGTAAAGATTATGCCACAGAGAAATATTTTTTTACTTATCAAAATATTAATTTTTACGTTATTTGAAAAAGTTTCCTATAATAGTAAGTGAGTTTTTTTGCTCCTAACCAATATATTTTGAAATTAAAAAAATATCCAAAAAACCTTTGATATAATAGTAAAGATTATGCGAGAGATAAATATATTTTTACTAATCAAAATTTCAATTTTTTGGTTATTTTAAAAAGTTTCCTATAATAGTAAGTGAGTTTTTTTGCTCCAAATCAAAATATTTGGAAATAGAAAAAATATCCAAAAAACCTTAGATCTAATAATAAAGATTATGCCACAGAGAAATATTTTTTTATTAGTCAAAATTTAGATTTTTACTTTATTTTAAAAAGTTTCCTATAATAGTAAGGGAGTTTTTTTGCTCATTACCAATATATTTGGAAATAGAAAAAATATCCAAAAAACCTTATATATAATAATAAAGATTATACCACAGAGAAATATTTTTTTATTAATCAAAATTTCAATTTTTTGGTTATTTTAAAAAGTTTCCTATAATAGTAAGTGAGTTTTTTTGCTCAAAATAAAAAAAATTGGAAATTCAAAAAATATCCAAAAAAACCTTAGATATAATAGTAAAGATTATGCTACAGAGTAATATTTTTTTACTATTTAAAATTTCAATTTTTTGGTTATTTTAAAAAGTTTCCTATAATAGTAAGTGAGTTTTTTTTGCTCCAAATCAAAATATTTAAAAATTCAAAAAATATCCAAAAAACCTTAGACATAATAGTAAAGATTATGCCACAGGGAAATATTTTTTTACTAATCAAAATTTCAATTTTTTGGTTATTTTAAAAAGTTTCCTATAATTGTAAGTGAGTTTTTTTGCTCCAAATCAAAATATTTAAAAATTCAAAAAATATCCAAAAAACCTTAGACATAATAGTAAAGATTATGCCACAGGGAAATATTTTTTTACTAATCAAAATTTCAATTTTTTGGTTATTTTAAAAAGTTTCCTATAATTGTAAGTGAGTTTTTTTGCTCCAAATCAAAATATTTAAAAATTCAAAAAATATCCAAAAAACCTTAGACATAATAGTAAAGATTATGCCACAGGGAAATATTTTTTTACTAATCAAAATTTCAATTTTTTGGTTATTTTAAAAAGTTTCTTATAATAGTAAGTGAGTTTTTTTGCTCGAAATAAAAAAATTTGGAAATTCAAAAAATATCCAAAAAACCTTAGATATAATAGTAAAGATTATGCCACAGAGAAATATTTTTTTATTTATCAAAATATTAATTTTTACGTTATTTTAAAAAGTTTACTATAATAGTAAGTGAGTTTTTTTGCTCATTACCAATATATTTTGAAATTCAAAAAATATCCAAAAAACCTTAGATATAATAGTAAAGATTATGCCACAGAGAAATATTTTTTTACTTTTCAAAATATTAATTTTTACGTGATTTTAAAAAGTTTCCTATAATAGTAAGTGAGTTTTTTTGCTCCAAATCAAAATATTTGGAAATAGAAAAAATATCCAAAAAACCTTAGATATAATAATAAAGATTATGCCACAGAGAAATATTTTTTTATTAATCAAAATTTCAATTTTTTGGTTATTTTAAAACGTTTCCTAAAATAGTAAGTGGGTGTTTATTGCTCGATTACAAATTATTTTTTGAAAATTCAAAAACTAACAATAAACCATTGATCTGTTGCTCAAGATTTTGGCTCATGAAGATGTTATAGTGACCTATCAAATTTTCCAAATTTTTTGGCTATACAAAAAAGTTTCCTAAAATAGTAAGACGATTTTTTGGTTAATGAAAAAATAAAATTTTAAATTCAAAAACTTACAATAAACCATAGATCTAATGGTCAAGATTTTTACATAGATAAATGTTATTTTTGCTTATCCAATTTTCTAAATTTTTTGGTTATAGAAAAAAGTTTCCTAAAATAGTAAGAGTGTTTTTTTGCTCGATTACAAATTAATTTTTTGAAATTCAATATCTAATAGTAAACCTTAGATCTAATGGTCACGATTTTTCCATGTATAGATGACTTATCAAATTTTCCTTTTTTTTGTTATTAAAAAAAGTTCCCTAAAATAGTAAGGGGGTATTTATACTCGGTTACAAATTTTTTTTTTTGAAATTAAAAAACTAACAATAAACCATAGTACTAATGGTAAAGATTTTGGCACAAATATATGTTATTGTTACTTATCAAATTTTCTAATTTTTTTTATTATACTGAAAAGTTTCTTAAAACGGTAAGGGTGTTTTTTTGCTCGATTACAAATTTGTTTTTTGAAATTCAAAATTAATAGTAAACCATATATCTAATGGTCAATATTTTTCCACGTAGCGATGTTTTTTTTACTTATCAAATTTTCCTATTTTTTTGTTATTAAAAAAAATTTCCAAAAATAATAAAGGGCTATTTCTACTTGATTATTAATTTTTTTTTGGAAATTAAAAAACTAATAATAAACCATAATGTTAAAGATATGTTATTGTTACTTATCAAATTTTCCAATTTTTTTCGTTATCAAAAAAAATTTCCCAAAATAGAAAGGCGATTTTTTGCCCATGACAAAATAAAATTGGAAATCCAAAAACTTCCAATAAACCATAGATCTAATGGTCAAGATTTTTGCTCATGAAGATGTTATAGTTACTTATCAAATTTTCCAATTTTTTTGGTTATACAATAAAGTTTCCTAAAATAGTAAGGCGATTTTTGGGTTAATGACAAAATAAAATTTTAAATTCAAAAACTTACAATAAACCATATATCTAATGGTCAATATTTTGACCCAAAGAAATGTTATTGTTACTTATCCAATTTCCCAATTTTTTTTGTTATACAAAAAAGTTTCCTAAAATAGTAAGGTGTTTTTTTGCTCGATTACAAATTATTTTTTGAAAATTCAAAAACTAAAAAATAAACCATATATTTATTGGTCAAGATTTTGGCTCATGAAGAGGTTATAGTTACCTATAAAATTTTCCAAATATTTTGGCTATACAAAAAAGTTTCCTAAAATAGTAAGACGATTTTTTGGTTAATGACAAAAACTTACAATAAACCATAGATCTAATGGTCAAGATTTTTACATAAATAAATGTTATTTTAACTTATCCAATTTTCCAATTTTTTTGGTTACAGAAAAAATTTCCTAAAAGAGTAAGGGTGTTTTTTTGCTCGATTACAAATTATTTTTTTTGAAATTCAAAAACTAATAGTAAACCATAGATCTAATGGTCACGATTTTTCCACGTAGAGATGACTTATCAAATTTTCCTATTTTTTTGTTATTAAAAAAAGTTCCCTAAAATAGTAAGGGGGTATTTATACTCGGTTACCATGTTTTTTTTTATTAAAAGAACTAACAATAAACCATAGTACTAATGGTAAAGATTTTGGCACAAATATATGTTATTGTTACTTATCAAATTTTCCAATTTTTTTGGTTATACAAAAAAGTTTCCCAAAATAGTAAGGCGATTTTTTGCTCATGACAAAATAAAATTGGAAATTCAAAAACTAACAATAAACCATAGATCTAATTATCAAGATTTTGGCTCATTAAGATGTTATAGATACTTATCAAATTTTCCAAATTTTTTGGTTATACAAAAGAGTTTCCCAAAATAGTAAAGCAATTTTTTGGTTAATGAAAAAATAAAACTTTAAATTCAAAAACTTACAATAAACCATAGATCTAATGGTCGAGATTTTTACCCAGATAAATGTTATTGTTACTTATCCAATTTTGCTAATTTTTTTGGTTATACAAAAACGTTTCCTAAAATAGTAAGGGTGTTTTTTTGCTCGATTACAAATTATTTTTTTGAAATTCAAAAACTAA
Organism: Odontarrhena argentea; assembly: GCA_900406245.1. Lineage (NCBI taxonomy): Eukaryota > Viridiplantae > Streptophyta > Magnoliopsida > Brassicales > Brassicaceae > Odontarrhena > Odontarrhena argentea. Next base: position 11,753 of record OVAF01002450.1, on the reverse strand, counting down.
TAATAAACCATAGATCTAATGGTAATGATTTTTCAACGTAGAGATGACTTATCAAATTTTCCTATTTTTTTTATTAAAAAAGTTTCCTAAAATAGTAAGGGTGTATTTATACTCGGTTACAATTTTTTTTTGTTTTTTTGAAATTAAAAAACTAACAATAAACCATAGTACTAATGGTAAAGATTTTGGAACAAATATACGCTATCGTTACTTATCAAATTCTCCAATTTTTTTGGTTATACAAAAAAGTTTCCCAAAATAGTAAGACGATTTTTTGGTTAATGACAAAATAAAATTGGAAATCCAAAAACTATCAATAAACCATAGATCTAATGGTCAAGATTTTGGCTCATGAAGATGTTATAGCTATTTATGAAATTTTCCAAATTTTTTGGTTATACAAAATAGTAAGGCGATTTTTTGGTTAATGACAAAATAAAATTTTAAATTCAAAAACTTACAATAGAACATAGATCTAATGGTCATATTTTGACCCAAAGAAATGTTATTGTTACTTATCCAATTATCCAATTTTTTTTGTTATACAAAAAAGTTTCCTAAAATAGTAAGGGTCTTTTTTTACTCGATTACAAATTAACTTTTTGAAATTCACAAATAATAGTAAACCATATATCTAATGGTCAAAAAATTTCCACGTAGCAATGTTTTTTTTACTTATTAAATTTTCCTATTTTTTTGTTATTAAAAAAAGTTCTTTAAAATAGTAAGGGTGTATTTCTACTCGGTTACAATTTTGTTTTTTTGAAATTAAAAAACAAACAATAAACCATAGTACTAATGGTAAAGATTTTGGCACAAATATATGTTATCGTTACTTATCAAATTCTCCAATTTTTTTTGGTTATACAAAAAAATTTCCCAAAATAGTAAGACGATTTTTTGCTCATGACAAAATAAAATTGGAAATCCAAAAACTATCAATAAACCATAGATCTAATGGTCAAGATTTTGGCTCATGAAGATGTTATCGTTACCTATCAAATTTTCCAAATTTTTTGGCTATACAAAAAAGTTTCCTTAAATAATAAGGCGATTTTTTGGTTAATTACAAAATAAAATTTTAAATTCAAAAACTTACAGTAAACCATAGATCTAATGGTCAAGATTTTTACATAAATAAATGTTATTGTTACTTATCCAATTTTCTAATTTTTTCTTATAGAAAAAAGTTTCCTAAAATAGTAAGTGTGTTTTTTTGCTCGATTACAAATTATTTTTTTGAATTTCAAAAACTAATAGTAAACCATAGATCTAATGGTCAAGATTTTTCCACGTAGAGATGACTTATCAAATTTTCTTTTTTTTTTTTGTTATCCAAAAAACTTTCTTAAAATAGCAAGGCGATTTTTTGCTCATGACAAAAGAAAATTGGAAATTCAAAAACTATCAATAAACCTTAGATCTAATGGTCAAGATTTTGGCTCATGAAGATGTTATAGTTACTTATCAAATTTTCCAAATTTTTTGGTTATACAAAAAAGTTTCCTAAAATAGTAAGGCGATTTTTTGGTTAATGACAAAATAAAATTTTAAATTCAAAAACTTACAATAAACCATAGATCTATTAGTCAATATTTTGACACAAAGAAATGTTATTGTTACTTATCCAATTTTCCAATTTTTTTTGCTATACAAAAAAGTTTCATAAAATAGTAAGTGGGTGTTTATTGCTCGATTACAAATTATTTTTTGAAAATTCAAAAACTAACAATAAACCATAGATCTAATGGTCAAGATTTTGGCTCATTAAGATGTTATAGTTACTTATCAAATTTTCCATTCTTTTTGGTTATACAAAAGAGTTTCGTAAAATAGTAAGGCGATTTGTTGGTTAATGAAAAAATAAAACTTTAAATTCAAAAACTTACAATAAACCATAGATCTAATGGTCAAGATTTTTACCCAAATAAATGTTATTGTTACTTATCCAATTTTCTAATTCTTTTGGTTATACAAAAAAGTTTCCTAAAATAGCAAGGGTGTTTTTTCGCTCAATTACAAATTATTTTTTTGAAATTCAAAACTAATATTAAACCATAGATCTAATGGTCAAGATTTTTCCACGTAGCGATGTTTTTTTTACTTATCAAATTTTCCTTTTTTTTGTTATTAAAAAAAGTTTCTGAAAATAGTAAGGGGGTATTTCTACTCGATTACAAATTTTATTTGGAAATTAAAAAACTAACAATAAACCATAGTATTAATGGTAAAGATTTTGGCACAAAGATATGTTATTGTTACTTATCAAATTTTCCAATTTTTTTGGTTATACAAAAATGTTTTCTAAAATAGTAAAGGGGTGTTTTTTGCTCGATTACAAATTTTTTGTTTTTTAAAATTCAAGAACTAACAATAAATCATAGATCTAATGGTCAAGATTTTGCCACGTAGAGATGTTTTTGTTACTTATCAAACTTTCCAATTTTTTTGGTTATTAGAAAAAGTTTCCCAAAATAGTAAGGGGGTTTTTCTACTCGATTACAAATTTTATTTTTTTTTGAAATTAAAAAACTAACAATAAATGATTGTACTAATGGTAAAAATTTAGATTTAACTTTTGATTCGTCTTTATATAGAAGAACCTTTCTGAAATATGTTCTTGACTTGGGCCTGAAAGAAGAAGGGAGTAAATTGAATTGGGATGCAAGCCTGGAACCCATTTTAGCCCAAAAGCTAAACATTGTACAAAACTCTTTAATTATGCTATTTTCTCTCAAAACTAGTATATAATATGTTCTGCTTAAATAAATTGTGGAGGTTGAAACACACACGATAAATTTATTGAAGAACTTGTTGAGAAATCTACAACTTCATGAATTTTGAAACAGTAAAGACAAAGAGATCGATAAGGTGATTTTTATTGTTTGAATTGGGGATTCGTACGATAGTTTATCTGCTCGAAATTCTCGAGTTCTAAGTTAGAGAAAAATAAACCAATTGTCTAGACCTAGATATTTATGTATAGTGACCGTGAACGTCTTCGAATAATCATATTTATGATCGACTACTTCTGATTCTGATCAGTGATCTTATACTAACTTTTCTTCTGAGTTCTAGCTAAACCACTTACACTATATGTGATATGACGATCACATTTTTTTTTTTTTGGTCCAAATTAATTAAGATCACATTGTTTTGTCATATAATTTGATCATTCTTTATAATAACGTGACGTCGAACTTGGTTGAATATTTGACCAATAGAGTTTTAATAAGACCGACGTCCATATTCAAATAGAATTGTCACGAAAAGTAATAATTAATAAATATACAAGTGGAGCCATAAAATTAAGTTTATAACAATATATTAATGCTCATTTCATAATGTTTTGCGTATATTTAAATCTATCTAAATACATAGAGATAGATACTATTTTATTGAATTTTTTTACGTTAGTTAGGCTTACACACATAAGAAATTGGGTTAACTTCGTATTTAGCCCTCTAGTATATCCAGTAAAGCTGATATGTCTCATAGTATTTACCTCATTCGATTTTATCTTCTACTTAAGTTCTCTTTATTTTTGATTCTAAACTTTGTATCTCTCTCGATTTAGCCATATGAAATCAAACTGGGTGATTACCAATCCTAAACCGGAAATCAGCGTTTCCAGTTCGCGTTTTAGGTATTTTTAAATCATCAAATTATTAATTTTTTGAAAAAAATAAATAGAGTAAAAGAATATTTATATTTTTCTAATTTTTGATGTCAAAAACAAATATATAATCTCAACCTTATGTATTTTTTATTAACAAAACGCGATTTTCAAAACGCTAATTTTCGATTTAAGCACGTTAATCATCAAAATCAATTTTATATGACTAAATAGAAAGAGATACAAAGTTTAGGGTAAAAAATAAAGAGAAATTAAGTACAAGGCAAAATCGAGGGAAGCAAATACTGTGGGGCGTGTCGGCTTTACTGGCTATACTAGGGGGCAAAATACGAAGTCGACCCTAAGAAATTAAAAGTTTCTGAGTTTACCAAGATCTCAGAATTTACGGTTGAAACCACAAATTTTTTAACTTTGAAATTAGTGTATGCATATATGTAGATGTGTATGTATATATTAACTTTTACAAAATTATAATAATGTGGTTTTTGATAGTAGACACAAACTTTGGATACCAAGATGGGGAATATGAAAGCATCCAATGGACCAAAAGAAGGCAAACACAAAAAGCCAAAAGAGAGGTTGAGTTGCATTATTTATCGGATTTTTAATGTAATCTAATCTGTAATATATGTATAATTATTGTACTACTAGTTCACAATAAACATTTTAATAATTATTCAAAAAAATTAGGTTTTAAATATAACTTCAGTCTTCGTATATATATGCATGTATGTATAACATTAAGAAAAAAAGAACATCATCTTTTAGTTAGTTAGGAGTATATTCAGGCCGACTGTGAGATATGCCAAGTGATACAATAAGAAAACAAAATATATGTTTTTCCGAATTCTTCTTAATTTATGGGCACAATTATTAGACTAAGAAGCAACTCCATTCTTTTTTAGGGAATGAACTGTGGGTTAAGGAGATGTGACTTCATATTTTGTGGATTTTACGTGATTTTTAAAAAAGTAAACAATGTAATTTACCGATTTTTATACGAAAATTTTTTTACGTTGAATAGTAAGATATGATTTTACAAATATGTATAACGTTGGTATGTGAAAAAAGATTAGAATATGTTTCAATAAGTGAAATGTATTTCCCGTGAGTTACCGTATGCGGTTAGCCAACCCCAAATTAAGAATATCGGAAGCCTCTCGACATATAGTGAAAAAAGAATGAACTAAAATTTGAAAATCTTTTTTATATTGTATATTTTTGCATTTACAAATTAAAAAAAAACAATATTTTAGATTTTGAAATAATATTCTAATATAAATACAAACGAAAATATCAAATGTTTAAACCAGGATCTAGCCCAATCCAACAAAACCATCGCTATTAGACTTGGATCCAAAACCAAACTGTAACAAGTCACAGTCATTATCATCAATGAATGTTCATGAGGTTAACTACTACTATACATTTAAAAACTAAAAACTAAACAAGATGATAGTGTGCTAATGGTTTTATATTTGAGGAAAAATGGTTTTTTTTTTGGTTTTGGTTATAATGTATTTTTTTCTCAATTGTAGGATTATCTAAGAAACCTCATATGACCAGTCGAAATAATATCACGGTTCAAATCTATTAAAAAATTTAATAAATAAATTATTTTACGGCTACATTCGTTCTAAAAAATTTAGTTAATCTGGATTACTCCTTCGTTTACGAAAATAAAAGAAAGAAACTATATTATGTATGATGATAATAGAGAAAAGAGAGCAATGTGCATGAGAATCAAAAGGTAGCTTCAAGAAAATAAAAAAGGGACCTACAGACAGAGAGACAGGCGTCACGGACTGTCCTATCGTCTTCATCGGGAAATGCCAAAAGATCCTCTCTCTCTCTCTCACATCTCATTTCATTGCAAAACAACATGCAACATGCTATGTTTGGTCCAACTTTGTAATTATGCCTTAATCATTTCTTTCGATCTATTTCCTTAAAGGCACTTCCCTTTTCTTTTTCTTCTCTCTTCCTCGATTTCGTTACCCACAAAACCAAACTAGACTAGTAGTAATATGATCAAAATATCTCCAAGTAAGAAACAATTTGTACTCTACTCCTTAACATTTAAACCAAAAAAAATTTGTACTCTACTCCTTAGAACCAAAAAGAAAGAAAAATTGTACTCTATTGATCAAGATATCCAAAATCCAATAATGTTGTTATGCCCATGCTCATATCAACCCTTTTTTCGAATTCTTGGTTTCGATTCCAATACATCTCTAAGAGTAATCTAAACATCGTTTTAGGCGTTCGACTAAAAGATATTTAGGTGCTAGACTTTTACGGATTGTATAAAGATTAGTTTATATACCGTCTACAAAATAATGCATTGTAACAATGTGATGATATTATTTATAAATTATGAATTTAGATATATTTAAATATAAAATAGTTGTAATACATGTAAAATATATTTTATAATTTTAAATCATGATATCTTTTTATTTTGTTATATATATTTAATATATTATGTTATTTTGTAAATACTTAGACAACCTACAAAATCGCCGAGACTTTTAGACACTAGATTCTTGGTCGTAACATATTTACCACATATCGCTAGCTAATTGAACACTGAACGATTTTTTTATATAGGTTTTTCACATATCAAAGATATACATTTTTGATATATTAAATTAATTTAAAAAACATTCCGGTTCATATCTATGCATTTTTTTAAAGGCCTTGAATTGAAATTGTATCCAAATGTTTACCTTGCACTATTGCACATACTAAAACTAAAAAACAATTCTAACTTCAAATATGTTTGTTCTTGTTTAATTATGCTCTAGTTAATATAGGAAAGCAAACAAACACTCTTGATTTAACACAAATTTTTTATAACAAAACTATACGTTTAATGTTATCGTATGGATCCATACTTTGTGTTGACTTCTCTTAGGTGAACACTTAATTACGTTTAAACCTAAATTACTTTTTTCTTGGCGTTTGTCTAGGACTAATTTGTACTTCCAACTACAATGAAAATGTTTATTATTTATTAATATATAATCGAAAAGCAATACAAATTACAAAAAGGCTTTTTGAGTTCCTAAAACTTTTCGGGAGTCAAAGATGGTGCTCTCTTTAAAAAACGGGAACTTTTTGCATCTACCTATATGTTTTGTTCTTGGGACACAGAACATTTTCCTTTACCAAATACAATTTCTTGGGTGCATAAAACTTTCATTTTTAAAAAATAAAGTAGGAGTTGAAACTATGTCCAAATATGTAGATTTAAAACATATTTAATGTAGTTTTTTCATAAAAGAAGTCATAAAGTATTTTATATGGCAATCGGCCATTGGCAACTAACTCTATATATCAATTAAGTGTTGAACTTTATGGTTAATTAAGTTTCAAACCTGTAAAAATTATATTGTTATGGTTGTAAATATATGAAATAGGGTTGTGTTTTATCATGCAAAACATTATTATGATATGACAGATACTTTATTATATTTGTATATATATCTGAAGGAATATATATATATATATCGGTGTTGATATTTGCAATATAAAATATCACATCAAACGAAAATAATATTTGTAGGAAAAAACTTACTTCATAAATCATTAACGTATTACCATACTAGATAATTTGTTTCTACAAATTCAAAACATCCATATAATTATGTATAAACATACAAATAATTTTATAAGTAACCATATTATAGACATGTCAATTTAATTGGGATAAATGCCCCAGGATTTATATATCTCCCTCAACTTTTTAACACACCATAGATGTACAGATGCACGTGTGTGTCTATGTAACTGCGAGAAAGGAAGAGACTTTTCGAGGAAAATGATATTTATTAAAAAAAAGTTCACTTTTCCTTTTGAAAAAATTAACAGATCAACTTAATCCCAAAAGAAAAAAAAGGTAGATCTCTATAAGAACATCACCCAGATCTCGCAACATTATTAAAAAAAGAAAAACTTTATTCCTGTATTTTTAAATAAAATATTATTAGTCGACAAAAGAAAAAAATATTTTTAATATAAAAACAAGTCCTAAACTTTCAATATAATCTTTATATAAACATATACTTTGGTGCCTTGAAAAATTATTCCTCATCTTCTTTGGTCTTTTCTTGTCATTTGGCATAACCAAAGAGTCAAGCACATTCAAACATTCTCAAGCCCTAAAACCCAAAAGAAACTTATATGCTCTCTCTTGTTCTTGTTCTTCTCTTCTCTCCACTCTTACAAAAAAAATTAAAACCCTAATTAACTATCTCTTTTGTTTGTATACTGTTCTAATCTCCTGCTTCTTGTTTTCTTGCAAGATTTTATATATATAAACAAAACAAAACTCGGTTCTTGTTCTTTAGCTCTGTTTTAAATCAAAACAAAAAATTCTGCAGATGATTCCAGGAGATCCATTTTTTATTTCATCTTCCATGGGTGGTTTTGTTCATCAAGAACAAAATTTTCATCATCTTCAGCAGCAACAGATCTCTGATCTTAATCCTGATTCTAACCCTAACCCTAATGCTAAACCAAACTCTTCATCATCCAAGAAGAAGAGAAATCAACCTGGAACTCCAGGTACTCACCATACTACATATTTATATGTGCATGTATGTGTACCATATAGTTTTATGTATATGTGTCTACATATTTAAACATACATAAACCAAAAATATACATCTTTATGTTTGCTAAAGTAATCACAAAGTCAACATACATAAGCATATACATCTCTATATATCGATCAGGGTGGTTTATGCTGCATATATATATATGTTTCTATGTTTCATTAAAAAAATTATGTGTTAACAAAAAATAATGATACCATCGTATTTATACATATATGAACAGATCCAGATGCGGATGTTATTGCTCTTTCGCCAACAACACTCATGGCGACAAACAGATTCGTATGCGAGATCTGCAACAAAGGGTTCCAAAGGGACCAGAACTTACAACTCCATCGACGTGGCCACAACCTTCCATGGAAGCTTAAGCAACGGTCCAACAAAGAGGTGATAAAGAAGAAAGTATACATATGTCCAATCAAGACTTGTGTCCACCATGACGCCTCTAGGGCCCTTGGAGATCTCACCGGGATCAAGAAACATTATAGTCGCAAGCACGGCGAAAAGAAGTGGAAGTGCGAAAAATGCTCTAAGAAGTATGCTGTTATGTCTGATTATAAAGCCCATGCGAAAACTTGTGGCACTCGTGAGTATAAGTGCGACTGTGGCACGTTGTTCTCCAGGTACTACTATTTATTAACCACATGATAAATTGATGAGAATAAGAATACGATAACTACCAACATTTGGATGTATAGATATAAGTTGAGTTTATACTATGTGAAGTATAAAGAACTTAGTAATCAATCTTTTTATAGAAAGATTGGATCACAAGAAGACATAAAATTTCATGTAAATTAAAGTGTTAGAAACTTAGAAAGTTGTGTGACAAACTCTAGAGATAAGTCTATATATATAGTGTCGGTATGATTGTGTGTGCAATGTCTTGTGTTTAGACATAACAGTTGAAAAATTGGACTATAGCTAGCAGAGCATTAATTGAAGGCTCTCTGACTTTTGGAGAGCTATTTTTTTTTTTTTTCTCAAATATGTTGAAATATAAAGTTTCATATTGTATGAGCATCTATTTTTTTTTTTTTTTGTGTTTGTATGTGTACATGTTCTATTTGGATTCATTCTTTTCTTCTATTCACTAAATATGGCAATAAACAATACACACATATTTGTAGCTATATATATGTTTGGAAGTATATAATAATTAAGCTTTTGTGTTTGTTTCTGTCTTAATGTCGTGAGATTGCATAGGAGAAATAAATGCTTACTCAAGCCAAGAATGTTTTGTTTTGCTAATGATTTCAAATTCAATGCTATATGTTTAATAATCGATGCCCTTGTCTCACTTCTAATTAATTGAGTTCATATTTTTTATCTATTTTCTATTTATTTGTAAACCTAAAAAAACTCATTTTCTAACAAATAATTTGATCTATTATAGGAAAGATAGTTTTATCACGCATAGAGCATTTTGCGATGCATTGACTGAAGAAGGAGCGAGGATGAGTTCACTAAGTAATAACAATCCGGTGGCGATGACGACGAATCTGAATTTTGGAAATGATTCAAATGCTATGAATAATCCAAATCTTCCTCATGGATTTGTTCACCGCGGAGTTCATCATTCCGACATCAATGCTGCTATCTCTCAATTCGGTTTAGGGTTTGGACATGACCTAAGTTCAATGCATGCACAAGGTACATCATATCTCATCATATATATCGTTTACCTACATAGTTGTTTCGTATATATGGTAGGTAAGAGTTTTGATGAATATGCCTTAACAACATTATTGATAACATAAATAAACATTTTGGTCGTGACAAAAAAAAAAAAAAAAACATTTTCGCTTACATATATGTGTGATCATATGACATTTTTTTTTTTTGCTAAAAATGGATAATTAACATTACATCGATTTCGCATTATATTTTTGTGTTAAAATGTCATTTATAACTCAATTCAACCGAGCTAATGTTTTTAAATTTGTTATCTTGGTTAGTTTTCAGTCTATATCAATAATCCGAGTTTATATATTTTCATCTTACATACAAAATTAATACAAGTTTTTCACTATTGGTTATATAATATTAAGCTATCTTTGTAATTTTTCTTTCTTTTTTCGATTTTCGTATAGGTTTATCCGAGATGGTTCATATGGCCTCAGCCGGAAACCACCACCTCTTCCCACCGCAATCCCTACCCGATTTCTCCGGTCACAACCACAACCAACAATTCCAAATTCCAACAACTTCCACAAACCCTAATCTCACTTTATCATCATCCTCAACATCACAACAAACCTCAAATTCACTACAACAAACCCTAAAAGACTCATCCTTCTCCCCACTCTTCTCCTCAGACAACAAACAAAACAAGCCTCTCTCTCCAATGTCAGCCACTGCTCTCTTACAAAAAGCTGCCCAAATGGGTTCCACTAGAAGCAATTCCACAACTAATCCATCCTTTTTCGCCGGTCCAACGATGACAACTTCCTCAGCCACAGCTTCTCCTCCTCCTCCTCCACCAAGATCATCTTCTCCAATGATGATCCAACAACAAATCAATATCTCAAGAGAGAATCACAATCTTGCTCCTCCTCCTACTACTACTAATAGTGTGGATAACAATCCGTATGGATCAAACCGGTCAGGTCTAAATCCGGTTCAACAAATGGGTTTAACTAGAGATTTTCTTGGAGTGAGCAATGAACATCACCCTCACCAAACCGGTCGTCGTCCGTTTCTGCCTCAAGAACTAGCAAGGTTTGCTCCATTGGGTTGATTAGAACCGGATCAAGATCGATGGGAGACAAGTTTTTTGGGTTTTTGTTTGAGGAGACAAGACTAGAGAATCGTACCACCTTGTGAAGTGGTCGGAATGTGGGGACAAAGGTTGAGACAAGACATCATTATATCAATTTCCACATTAAATGTTATGTACTTTTTACTATGTTTGTGATAATCGCCAAAATATACATTACCATGACATGCATGGATGTATGTGCGACGTTGTCCTTTTGTAAATGTTATTTTGTTTTTCATTATTGTAATGAGACATTCAAAAATTTGGACCGTTTAATTTTCTTAATTAGAAATTGCTTTTTAATTAATTTGAATTAAAAGAAATTTTGTACATCTTTCATATGATATATTTTGTGATATAATACTTAATTTTCTTAATTTAGATTTTTTGGATCATTTCGCAAGCCAAAATCGCTTATGATAAAAAAATCTGAGAAATTTTAATTCGTAGATGTTTGCATTCTAAATTATTTCAATATTTCGAAAGATTAGTCTAGATTTTGATATTTGTTTTTACTATTTCTAAACGAAACTGAAATAGCCAAAGATATATTACTTAATTTTCTTATTTTAGATTTCTTAGATCATCTTGCTAAATAATCCAAGAAATTTTAATTTGTAGATGTTTGCAGTTGTAAGAAAGAAAGAAAAATTCGAAAGATTAGTCTGGATTTCGATTTTACACTACAAGAAAACAGCGCGTTTTCCGACGGTAATTCCGACGGAAAGGTGACCGT
>OVAF01002449.1:0-15789 GCA_900406245.1 Odontarrhena argentea | reverse complement strand
ACATTTGGATGCAATATCTGGATGCAACATCCAAACGTTGAAACGAACAGCACCTAAGTCTTTATTTCTAGAACATGAAAATGATATATTTTGAGATAAAAATATAAAATTTATAAATATATGAAATAATTGGGTTTGAATAATATGAAGAACTTGACCAAAAAAAAAAATAATAATAATATGAAGAAAAAGAATACAAAATCTTTATTAATTAATGGGAAAATTGACCAGATAATGACAACATATAAGAAGGTATCCCCATTTATTAGAAATTAATGGATCTTGATATTTCTCAACACTAATTTTGTCACATAATATACAACACCTCATTAGTGTTTTAACAATTCTAAAAAAGTTTGAACATGTCTATTGTAAATAGTCTTCAGGATATTAATTTTTCATTCTTTAAAATAATATTTTTTGTAAATATTGTTATTAAGTATGATCTAAATTAACAAAGATACATAACCGAATCTTATGAATCATAGTTATGTCACGTGTCGAACTCATATTGAACGTATTGGATCATAGCTATGTCACGTGTCGAACTCCCATGTTGAGCGTATCCAAAGTTATTTAATAAGATGTAAAAGGTAGGTTTTTATCCGAAAAGGAGCGTGTATCACGGGCTCAAAAGGAATGAGGCTTTCAATGCTTAGAACTACCACCTAAAAGAATAGAGACCTTTATAAATAATCAAACATCGGAGGAATTGTTGAAATTTTCTAAAACGCTACATTCTTTTTCCAGACGACCGAGGCTGACTTACCAACCGGAAGAAGAAACTCGATGATGATGATTTGGTTGGCTCCATTATCTTCTTCCGATTAAATTATTTTCTTTCTTGAAATCCTCTGTTTTGATCTAAATCTCAGAGAAGTAAAACACAGAAACAAACATTAGATTTTTTTCCATTTTATTAAATATATTGGTTCTCTCTAGTCTCTCTGGCTTGTCCCTTTTTTCCAGCTATTATTTGCACAAATCTCGACAAAAGTTGTTAATCTCATAGATTAAAACCAAACCCTTGTCTCCAAATCCAAGTTCCGATTATGGGGTGTGCGAGCTCAAAGCATCGTAAGCAGCGTTGCCTCCACTGCCGGCGAGGTTATTCGCCGGTGGACATACCGCGAAGCCAGTCGGTGCATGTGCACCACCCACCGCAACACTCTGAGGATAGTTGCCACGTGGTGGCTCTGAGTTCCTCAAGCCTTGGATCTCTCAAGCTCTGCGATGGATCTGGAGAAAAGCAAGTCAAGGACAAGGAGATATCAAATTTGGAACTGCAGGCAAAGCTTATGGAGGCTAAGGTTTGGTCGAGTATGATGGATGCTAAAATCCCCAAGACTCTCCCCAAAACCCCCAACGTGACGCCTCCGGGAGAGCCGGAAACCATCAATACGTGGGAGATGATGGATGGTCTTGAAGATTTTGTTAGCCCTCTTCGGTCTCCAAATCACCTCAGAACGTTCTCGTTCGATTGTGATCTACCCAAAGAGGAAGAACAAGGGCTCCATTTCGATCCTGAGATCATTTCCTCTTTCAGGAAATCACTCCAACAGCTTCCTTCTCATCATCCGTTTCACTTCCCAATTCACGATGTCGAAAAGGAGGAAAATTTAGGTAAAGAGAAAGTGATTCTATACTTCACAAGCCTTAGGGGTATAAGGAAGACTTATGAAGAATGTTGTGCTGTCCGAGCTATACTAAAAAGCCTCCGGATTAGAGTTGATGAGAGAGATGTATCAATGCACTCTGGTTTCAAAGACGAGCTGAGGGAGCTACTTGGGGATAAATTTAACAATGGCCTTGGGATCACATTGCCTAGAGTTTTCTTGGGGAGGAAGTATCTCGGGGGACCAGAGGAGATTCGAAAGTTGAACGAAGACGGGAAGCTCGAAAAGCTTCTAGAGGGCTGTGAAAAGGTGGAAGAAAACAAAAACGGTAATGAGCAAGAATGCGATGCTTGTGGAGACATAAGGTTTGTGCTGTGTGAGACCTGTTTAGGGAGCTGCAAAGTGTACTATGAATATGATGACGAAGAAGAGGATGATCAAGGTGTTAAGCCAAAAAGAGAGTATGGGTTTCAAAAATGTCCTGATTGTAATGAGAATGGACTCATCAGATGTCCTCTTTGTTGTACTTAAACACATAATATTATTGAAAGTCGAATTTTTGGTGCTTGAAGGTTGTAATTTTGTTGTACATTTTCATATTGTGAAAGAAGATTATATTTCTAGATTGAAAAATTGAAATCAGGGTGTGTGTTGTATATTGTTTGAAGTTTCACTCATGGTAGACTCATCCATATTCAAAACTCAAAAGTCGGGTGTGTGTACGAAAGAAGTCAGCAGACAAAGTGTGACCGGAGATAAGGGGAAGTGGTCAAACTTGTAATACTTTTCTTTTGTCAATATACTACGTTTGAAAAAACTTATTTTGTCAACAAAGTACATTGAAAATAACTAAAAGCCATACACAGTGGATGGCAATTGGAGAGGTGAAATTAAATAAGTGGTCATCATGTATTTTAGATTGGGTTTTCGTCTTAATAAAAAAACACGAACTTGTCGATTCTAACCAAAAAACAAAACTTGGATTTCATTAATTCGGAAACAGGTTCTTTCGGGTGGTTCTATGCTATTATGAGACAATGACACTTTCATTTAATTATGAAACTTATTTGTTTATATTTAATATCAATAAAAAAAATTTAAATTAAATGGAATAATTGGGTTAACGAAATTAAAAAGGGCACAAATGGCATCCGCGTAATGGTAGGTGATAAGTCTACATAAGTCATGTAACACCACTGTACTCGGGATTGAATCTCGTTCCTTGTATTATGCAGGATTTTGACTATTGCATGGTTCAGCCGGTTGTGGCCCAAATCGCGATTGATCTTCTGAACTGATTTAAATGTTATAAATGTTTGTTGTCAAAAAAAAAATTAAAAGGGGAAAATAATCGATTAATTAGTTCATTTCACTTAAATTTATTAATTGAATTAAATGAATTTGAGATTGAGTGATTAATTCATTTAAATTTTGTTTAGCCAAATATATCGTTTAATTTAAATGAATTAATTAATCATTTCATTTAAATGAATTAATTAACCAATTATATCATTTAACTTAAATTCATTATATGAATTAATGATATTGAAATTGATTAAATAATTCTTTTAAATTCCATTTAACCAAATATATCATCTAACCAGATATATCATTTAATTTTTATTTAAATTTCAATTTCACGGGTTTATATTTAATATATTTAAGTTAAATGATATATTTGGGTTAAATGAAATTAATATGAATTAATTAATTCATTGGAATTAAATGAAATTTAAAAGAATTAATTAACTAAATTCCATTTCATTTATTTCAATAAAATTAAGTGAAATGAGCTAATTAATTGATTTTAATGTCATTTAACCCAACTAATCCATTTAATTTACAAAAGTGTATTGATATTCAATATAAGCAAATTAGTTTTGTATTAAAACGAAAGTTTCAAGGAACGACCCGAAACAACCCTTTAATTGCTTTTGATTTTGAGCCATGGTGGAGTCAAAATTTTCTCTAATTAACTGCTCAAAACGACGTCGTTGTGACCATTTGATCAAACCTTTAACAAAGCTCAAAATGATGTCATTTCATGTAACGGTGAATAATAACGGTTCTAACATCGATCGAAATAAATAGAGTTAGACGAGTTCCTGAAGTATGGTTCAAGTGAAAAGGATATAGTCCTTTTGGAATTTTAATGATGATGTGTTTAGTTTCTACGCAAGTGTGGACAAGGTTGGTAAGTTCTCTGTGGCTACAAGATTTCACACAGGATTGGGATGGGGTAGTTGCTTTATTAACAACCCAAGGTATATGGAAGTTGCAGCTATTTCTCTTTCTCGGAAAAAAACTAGAATGACACACAATTTAGTGATTTTTACTAGTTTGACACACCCAAAAATGTAATGGAAAAATATTTATAAATGCCCACCTTGTCCTTAGACCCTTTAGGAAAAAAAAATGTATTTACGGAAAATGTCATTCTATTTTTCGCAGGAAAAATCAAAAGTCCGGATATTTACAGATTTGCCACTGCGAAAGTCTGTCGTTCATTTGGTGACAGACTTTCGTCATTTCGATAGATTTTTTTTTTCTGGGTTATTCTAGTAAAACTTTTTCCAAAATCCAACAGAGTTTTACATTAAGTCTGTCACACGTGGTGATAGACTTATTTCCAGACTGCAGATTTAAAAAAAAAAAAAAATCAAAAGTATAGAGTGTCATAGACTTTTTAAATATATCTGTGGCATGAAGCGACAGACTTTATTTTGGACGATAGATTTCTTATAAAAATGTTCGAGATTTTTGACAGATTTTTTAATTTTCGGCAGACTTTTTTTTCACGTGGTGATAGTTTTTTTATTTAACCATTCATTCGATGACAGACTTTTAAAAAGTCTGCTTTGAAAAATGAGAATTTTTAAATGACTAAAATGGCACACCATATGGTGACAGATTTTTTTTTTTAGTTATGACCGATTTTTTTTTTTACTAAATATTTTTTTGTTTGGTGGCAGATATTTTGGTAGTATGTGATGACAGACTATTTTCGGACTGAAATGACACTTTCTTTGGTGGCAGATTTTTTGTGACAGATTTTTATTCACGATAACAGACTTTTTGGTTCTGGAAACCATTATATTTATGCAAATTAGCATTGCATAATCATTAAACCTAAAGTTGTTGGGTTCTAGTATTGTGCAAAACTTTTATTCAACCATAACTTATATTATATATATTGTGATGAAATATAATAAATATTTTGAAAATAACAAGGAAACATAATCATTTTAAGTTATGCATAAGTTTTGTTTGGATTCGGTACGTGAAGTGATGGCAATGAAAACCAATCTAATACTTGGAGTGAAGAAGTTTATTGAAGTAAAAAGAAAAATAAAACTATAGAAAGCAATCGACCAATAACCGACCAACATAATAAGGTGTTTGTTCAAAGTACAATAAACCATAAATCAGGGTGCCGAGTGCTAAGGCTATGACTTTTGCAATTTATTTGAAATCATCCTCTTTTAAGTTAAAAAATTGAATCCATCTCCTACAATGTTTTTTTTTTTTCACAAAAATATTGTTGTGGTCATATTATATTACAATAATGTTAAAAATATAATCTACAATACTTATTAATTTTTTTTATTATTTTTTTTTGCCGTATTATTTGACAATAATATCCAAAATATAATGTCCAAGAATGGTTAGCTACAATCAATTTTTTAAAATTTTTTACAAAATCATAACAGTATTATTTTCTAGAATATTTAATTATTTTTGTAAATAAGAATACAATTATATATATTTTTTTTAAATATAAAATTAGTATTATTTTCTTAAAGTTTGCATATTTCGAATTTCGGAAAATTAACAAATATGAAGTCCATTTATGTTTTCCCGTTATGACAGATTTTTTAAAGATTTGGCAGACTTTTTTTTAGTATTGGCACAAAATTAATTAAAAAAAAATCAAAATGGGTTTTTGGTCATTTAACAATAATTGTGTGTCATTCTAGTTCATTTGGTTTTGGGTATGTCAAATTAGCACAAAACACAAAATTGTGTGTCATTTTAGTTTTCCTCTCTCTCTTTTATTATGTGTCTTAAACAGTGGTCCACAACTGTAGGCAATTACCTCATTTCATTTTAGTCTCATTGTCTAATATGATGTTTATTCGCAAATTTTTTAAAACATACAATTTTTATTTAATTTGAATAAATGTGATATTCTTTATACAAATAAAAATTTTAAAAAATTAAAAATAAAAGTTTGAGTATATAAGAAACAGAGGAGACAAAATAAAATGCCACAACCCCGGCTACTTGAATCTTCTTCGTTTCTTATCAGGTTTGTGAGTTTTACTGGATCATACATGGGTGCCCAAAACATTAGTCCTGTCCAAACAACTTTACTTAATATTGAGACTCATCTAAGCTTAAACTGGTTCAATTTGTAAGCTTTCACTTTATTTTTGAGTTCTCGAAAATCACATTATTGTTCTAAAAAATAGTTAAACCACTAACAAGATCAATTTGCTATTTTTTTTTTAAAGAGTAGTCCATTGAATTCTCTAAGTCACCGATTCAAAAAATCTAAATTTAGTATCTTCAATGATTCATTTTATTATATATAAACATATCAAGAAACATACTTATCATCATAAGCATTAATCATGGCAAGAGTTTCTTTGTTGTTCTTATGTTGCATAACCATTTATGCAACATGCGTAAGTCTCAACGAAGTTTCAGCACATGAGATCAACACGGTTAAAGATATAGAGCCGTATATAACTAACAGGGCTCTTGGTTTCGTGACAAAGTTGGAGAACAGTTGTACTATAAAAGAACAACTAAGTTCATTCTTTCAGACGCTAAAGGATCTCTTGAAGTTGGAGTCCTCTGTTACACCGCTTATCGAAAACAAAGAGCCTCAATCGTTCAAGTTTGATCTGAAATTGAAAGCCGAAAATCTATTGCAAACTATATTTACGCTTGGGAGAGGAAAATTCGAATTGGTGAGTTATCATGGAAGAATATACAAATTATTCGAGTAACGCACTACCGTATTTTGTTTTGTTATTCTATGGCTTTCAAAACCTTATAGGACTAATCAATATCTTTCTTTTGTGAGTATGATAGTTGAGATCAAGTGCGAGAAATGAGATGTTCGAACTAATGAAAGCACTCACTGAGCTACATGCTGCGATTGGTAGAGTTATTGTGGAGAACCATATAAAAGGGGATGGATCAATGTCACTTTCTTTGGAGCAAAAGAATGCGATCGAAAAAGCGATATCTCAATGGGAAGTAACGATTAGTCAGATCGTGAAGATTGTTGTTGAAGTTAAATCGGAAGGTTCAAGTCAGGCTTTAGAGGAAGTGAGTGGTACTTCTATGAAAACCAATGCGTCTAAGGACAGTACCATGGTGGGAGAAAACAAAATGAATTCAGAATCAATGCAAGAAAAAACAGATAACAGTAGTGAAAGCAATGGAGAGTTAGGAAACAATGTAGGAACAGAAGTTAAAGAAAACAGTGACGGGGTGGATATGAAAGAAGGTAATGAAGTTTCTGGGAGTGGCGAAAACACAGAGATAAAAGATCTAAACGTACAATCTAATAACCATAAGGAAGTAGAGGCTCAAGAAGGAACTACTGGAGATTCCACAATTAATAAGAATTTAGAGACAAAAGAGGATGATAAGTCAGAGGTAGAGGGTAAAAACGATGGAACTTCCACGACAGAAAGTCTGAAAGAAGATCAAGGTAGTAGCAAAGTTTCTTCAAAGGATAAGAACTTGGAGATCAAGAGTTCTGAGGAAGAGTCTCAAGATGATAAAATGATAGAAGCAGCGAAAAACGACGACAATGACACGACGGTAAAGAAAGAAGAGACTCAAGGACACATGGGAGAACCCATGAAGGACACGAACGACAAAGAAAATAGTGAAGTGAAGGCCGATGGATCGGTAGACTCCACAAAAAATAATGATATTTCTATGGAAAAAAACCGAGAAGAAACTCAAGGAGAGAATGTAAATTTTGTGAACGAAGAAAGGAAAAATACAACTGGTGAAGAAATGAATTCTAATAAGGAGAAGGAAGTTGAGGTTCAAGGAGAAAGTACTCAAGACTCAACCAAGGATCAAAATGTGGAAAATAAACAAGATGTTAAGTTAGAGGCAGAAAGTAAGGAAAATAATGGAAGTTCCACGCAACAGATGCAGGAAGAAGCTAATGGAAACAACTTTTCAACAAACGATAGTCAGTTAGAGAATAAAGGAGCTAACGAAGGAACTAAGAATGATAAATCTGTAGAGGCTATGAAAGATGCTGGAGAGGAAAACACAAAAGAAACTCAAGGAATTAAAGGAGAATCATCGACGCATGAGAAGGTAGAAAACAAAGAAGACAAAAATAACTTAAAAGACAATGGATCTGCAGAGGCCAAGACAAAAAATGAAATTTCAGAGGAAGAAAAGCATAAAGAGGTTCAAGGAGGTAACGGAGTTTCTGTGAATGGAGATTCGTTGGAAAATAAAGATGAAAAGGTAGATTCAAAAACAGACAAGGACATCCAGGTCAATGGAGAACAAAATGGAGATTCGACTAATGATAATAATCTAGATAGTAAAGAAGATGATAAATCGAAGGTAGATGCAAATGAAAATAGTGGAAGTTCCACATCTAAGAAAGGGGAAGAGGCCAAAGATAAGAATTTGGATGATATAGGAGGTGAAAAGGGATTAAAGGTTGATAAGTCGACAGACAATCAAACAATTAAAGACGTATCTTCAGAAGAAAAGCAAAACAATGTTCAAGGAGGTGGTGGAGAGGCCACAGAAGTAGGAATGAAAGGGGAAAAAGAAGAGTCTAAAGATGACAAGTCCGTGGAGGCTGATGAAAATGAAGGAAGTTCAAGTTCCATGGAGAAAACCAAAGAAGAAGTTCAAGGAGACAATAAAGAATCCAATAAGGTGGAAAATAAAGAAGAAGTTCAAGGAGACAATAAAGATGATAAGAAAGTGAAAAACAAAGAAGAAGCTCAAGGAGACAATAAAGAATCCAATAAGGTGGAAAATAAAGAAGAAGTTCAAGGAGACAATAAAGATGATAAGAAAGTGAAAAACAAAGAAGAAGCTCAAGGAGACAATAAAGAATCCAATAAGGTGGAAAATAAAGAAGAAGTTCAAGGAGACAATAAAGATGATAAGAAAGTGAAAAACAAAGAAGAAGCTCAAGGAGACAATAAAGAATCCAATAAGGTGGAAAATAAAGAAGAAGTTCAAGGAGACAATAAAGATGATAAGAAAGTGAAAAACAAAGAAGAAGCTCAAGGAGACAATAAAGAATCCAATAAGGTGGAAAATAAAGAAGAAGTTCAAGGAGACAATAAAGATGATAAGAAAGTGAAAAACAAAGAAGAAGATCAAGGAAACAATAAAGAATCCAAGAAAGAAGAAGTCGAAGGAGAAAATAAAGAATCCAAGAAGGTGAAAAACAAAGAAGAAGGTCCAGGAGAAAATAAAGAATCTAAGAAGGTGGAAAACAAAGGAAATACAAAAGAGTTGACGAACAATAACTTAATGGAAGACAAAGAAAGTTCAATGGGCGAGAAAAAAGAAGAGACTCAAGGAAACTTAAGTAGTGATGTTAGTAAGGTAGAGAGTAAAAATGACACAAAAGGCGATAAATCAGAGGAGACTAAGGAAAAAACGGAAAAGCGAGAAAATGCTCTTGGAAGTGGTAAAGATACATTGGGAAAAACTAAAACAGAGGCTAAAGAAAAGGATTTAGGCAGTACAGAGAACATGGACATGGAGGTTAAAGAAGGGAATAGAGAGTCAAAGCAATACAAGAAAGGAAAGGAAAGCGATATTGTTGATATGTCAAAGACTAAACAAAAAGAAAAGAAAGAGTCTGAAGACAGTAATTTGAAGGAAAAAAAGGTTTATGAATCAAAGATAAAAGAAGAAGGTCAAAAAAAGAACAGTAAATCAGAGAAAAATAATGAAGAGAAAAAAGACAATACAATGAATATAAAAGAAGATGATACGAAAGAAAAGACAAGTTCTGTGGATTACAAATCTGAGAACAAGGATAAAAAAGAATCTGAAGACAGTAACCAGTCCAAGAAAAAGGAAGAAGAAAAACTAAAAAAGAAAAAAATTAAAGATCAGAAGTCTAAGGAAAAGGACGAAGAAAAGAAACAGAAGAAAGAAATTGAGAACCGTCAATCAAAAACAACAAAAAAATCAGAAGAAAAACAACAGAAAAAAAAATCTCAAGAAGAAAAATCAATGAAAAAGGAAGAAGAAAAAAGAAGAAAGAAAGAAATTAAAGATAAAAAATCTAAGGAAATGGAAGAGAAGAAAGAATCTAAAAAGCGTAAAGAAGAAGAGAAGAAACAAAAGAAAGAACTTGAAGATCGTCAATCAATGACAAAAGAAAAATCGGATGACAACAAAGAAGAAAAAAAACAGAAAAATGATTATAAAGATGATAAAAGAATGAAAAAGGAAGAAGACAAAACAAACAAGGAAGAAAACAAAGGAAATAACTCCAAGTTAGAAGAAGGAGAAACAAAAGAGGAGAAGAAATCTGAACACAAGCAATCAAAGAAAAAGCAAAAAGACAAAAAAACAGAAGAGAATATATCAAAGGAAAAAGAAGGAGGTAAAAAAGGGAAGGAAGAATATGAAAACCATAAGTCAACAAAAAATGAAGAGGCAGGAGAAACGAAAAAAGATTTTGAAGCAGATATATCAATAGAAAACGAAGAAGATAACAAGTCCAAGCAAGAGAGACAAGATCAAAAGAGTAATAAGAAAGAGTTTAACGATGATACATCAACGAAAAAAACAGATAAGAAAATGTCAGTAGACAAGAGAACGACAAAAAAGGAAGAAGGCAAAAGCAAGAAGAAAGACTCTAATGATGAGAGATCAAAGAAAAAAGAGTTTGGACACAAAAAAACGACGAAAAATAAAGAAGGTAAAAGCGAGAAGAAAGAGTCTAATGATGAAAAATCAATGAAGAAAACATGGAAAAAAGAGTCTGGAGACAAGAAAATTACGAAAAAAGAAGAAGGAAAAAGTGAGAAAAAAGAGTCAGGAGAAAAAAAGACAACAAAAAACAAAGAAGACAAAGGCAAGAAGAAAGAGTCCGAAGATAAGAAAATGACAAAAAAGGAAAAAAACAAAAGCGAGAAGAAAAAGTCTAGAGACGATATTTTAAGGAAGAATGAAGAAGATAAATTGTCCAAAGTCAATTCATCAACAAATAAAGAAGGTGTGGCTATGTCTAAAGATGTTCAGTTAAAAGAATCAGATAAACAACATCAAAACTTTGGGCAAGCAAACCAAGTAGGGGGTGAAGTTAATAGCGAAGATTCTAAAGAGAAGACTAAAGAAGGCATCGATGTGTCTAAAGACGTTAAGTCCAAAGATTATGAGAAAGAAACACAAGCAGAGTTCCAAGAAAAGAGCGGAGAAACAAAAAATGAGAAGACAGGAGAGGATAAACAACATGGTGATGAAAATGAAGTCGAAAAGAAAACTAATGAAGATTTTAGTAAGGAAAATGGAGAATCCGTAAAAGAAAATGAGGGATCAATCAAAAATGCGGAGGACATTACGTCAAAGAAAAAGCAAAAGAAGAATAAAGACTCTTCGATGAAAACACATCAAGAGTTTCAAGAGGCCAATGTAGGATCAAACATGAGTGAGAAGAAAGATAAAAATGACTCTAGCAACGAAAATTATACAGAGACTAAAGAAAGTGGCACGACGGTTGAAAATAATACAAGTGAAAAAGATTCCAAAGGTGGCAAGGCAGTTAAGAATGATGAAGGTTTCAAAGATGGAGATACAGATGAACATAATAAAGCTAGCAAAGCTTCGATGGATGAGAGTTCAAAAGATGGAAAGATGGTTGGAATCAACGAAGGTCAAGAAAGCGCTGTGAAGGAAGTTCCCAAAGACGGTGAGACAGTTGAAACAACTGGAGGTAAAAACTCAAAGGAAAAGGGTTACGAAGATGGTAACATAGCTCAAATTAATAAAAGAAAAGAAAGTTCTATGGAGGATGGTAAGACAAATGAAGTCAGTGAAGGTGAAAGTTTCACGGGAGAAAGTTCAAAAAATGGTAAGACATCCTGAAACCAATAGAGGTAAAGAAAATTCTAGAGATGTTAATGTAACTATAATTAATGTAGGTAAAGACGATTCATTGAAAGAAGGTCATGTTGATGATAAAGCAGCTGAATTCAAGGGAGGCAAAGAAGTTTCGGTGGAAGAAGGTTCAAAAGATGGTGAGAAAATTGAAAATAATAGTACTAAAGAAGATTTTAGAGATGTTAATGTAGTTGTAATTACTGCAGGTAAAGAGGATTCAAAGAAAGAAGGTTCTGTTGATGAAAAAACAGATGAAATCAAGGGAGGCAAAGAAGTCTCGGTGGAAGAAGGTACAAAAGATGATGAGAAATTTGAAAATAATAGAAGTGAAGAAGATTATAGAGATGTTAATGTAGTTGTAATTAATGCAGGTCAAGACGATTCCGTGAAACAAGGTTCGGTTGATGATAAAGCACTTGAAGTCAAGAGAGGCAAAGAAGTCTCGGTGGAAGAAGGTTCAAAAGATGGTGAGAAAATTGAAAATAATAAAATTTAAGAAGATTCTAGCCATGTTAACGTAGTTGTAATTAACGCATGTAAAGAGGATTCTGTGAAAGAAGGTTCTATTGATGATAAAACAGCTGAAGTTAAGGGAGACAAAGAAGTCTCGGTGGAAGAAGGTTCAAAAGATGGTGAGACAATTGAAAATAATAGAAGTAAAGAAGATTATAGAGATGTTAATGTAGTTGTAATTAATGCAGGTAAGGAGGATTCCGTGAAACAAGGTTCGGTCGATGATAAAGCAGCTGAAGTCAAGAGAGGCAAAGAAGTCTCGGTGGAAGAAGGTACAAAAGATGATGAGAAATTTGAAAATAATAGAAGTAAAGAAGATTATAGAGATGTTAATGTAGTTGTAATTAATGCAGGTAAAGAGGATTCCGTGAAACAAGGTCCTATTGATGATAAAGCAGCTGAAGTTAAGGGAGGCAAAGAAGTCTCGGTGGAAGAAGGTTCAAAAGATGG
This sequence comes from Odontarrhena argentea, assembly GCA_900406245.1. Taxonomy (NCBI): domain Eukaryota; kingdom Viridiplantae; phylum Streptophyta; class Magnoliopsida; order Brassicales; family Brassicaceae; genus Odontarrhena; species Odontarrhena argentea. The sequence goes on along the minus strand of OVAF01002449.1, from coordinate 3,073 downwards.
TGAGAAAATTGAAAATAATAGAAGTAAAAAAGATTCTAAAGATGTTAATGTAGTTGTAACTAATGCAGGTAAAGAGGATTCCGTGAAACAAGGTTCAGTTGATGATAAAGCAGCTGAAGTCAAGAGAGACAAAGAAATATCAGTGGAAGAAGGTTCAAAAGGTGGTGAGAAAATTGAAAATAATAGAAGTAAAGAAGATTCTAGAGATGTTAATATAGTTGTAATTAATGCAGATAAAGATGATTCCGTGAAAGAAGGTTCTATTGATGATAAAGCAGCTGAAGTCAAAGGAGGTAAAGAAGTCTCGGTGGAAGAAGGTTCAAAAGATGGTGAGAAATTTTAAAATAATGATAATAGAAATAAAGAAAAGTCTAGAGATGTTAATGTAGTTGTAATTAATGATGTAAAGAGGATTCTGTGAAAGAAGGTTCAGCTGATGAGAAAGCAGCTGAAGTCAAGGGAGGCAAAGAAGTCTCGGTGGAAGAAAGTTCAAAAGATGGTGAGAAAAGTGAAAATAATAGAAATAAAGAAGATTCTAGAGATGTTAATGTATTTATAATTCATGCAGGTAAAGAGGATTCCATAAAAGAAGGTTCTATTGATGATAACACAACTGAAGTCAAAGGAGGCAAAGAAGTATCGGTGGAAGAAGGTTCAAAAGATGGTGAGAAAATTGAAAATAATACAAATAAAGAAGATTCTAGTGAGGAAAGTTTAAAAGATGATAAAAGAGTAGAAGTCAACGAAGGTCAAGATGACTCCTTGGAGAGAGGTTTTAAAGATGGTAATCAAAATGAAATAAATGGAGGTAAAAATGTAACCATGGAGCAAGGTTCTAAAGATGGTACAACAATTGAAACAAATAGAGGCACAAAAGACTCAACAGAGGAAGGTTTGAAAGATGGTAAGCCAGTTGAAATAAGTGGAGGTAGCAACTCTACTGACGACAGTTCCAACAATGGCACATCAGATGAAACTAATGAAGTTAAAGAAGATTCCATGAAAGACGATTCTAACCATGGTAATAGAGTTGAAACGAATAGAGGTAATGAGGATTCCATGAATGATAAAGTAACAGATATTCAAGGAAATGATAACAATTCAACAAGTGATACATCAATGGAGGTGAAAGGCAACAAAACAGACATCAATGAAGCTCAGGGAGATTTTATTGGAGATTCAACAAATGGAAAAATAGAGGAGATTAAAGAGAGAGGTAGTTCTATGAACAATCAAAACGTGGAAGATGGAGAACAAAATGCAAATTCCATAAATAATCAAACAGCAGGAGTGACAATTAATTCCACAACGGATATCGAGAGCAAAACTTCAAACGAAGTCACAAGTTTCATATCAAACCTTGAGAAAGAATCTCCAGGCACAAATGAGTTCCAGAGCTTTTTCCAGAAGCTTAAAGATTACATGAAATACGTGTGTCCAGGCTCTTCGACATTCACGGCAAAAGACTCAAAATCGTACATGTCTGAGATGGTAAATATGGCAACAAAACTCTCAGATGCTATGGCTGTCTTGCAAGCCAAGAAAACAGGATCGGGACAGGTGAGTTAAGTATAAATAAGTCTTATACAAAAAATCCACATAAATCAAGGTCAAACCCTAAAGATAAATCTGTTTTCTTTGACAGGTTAAGACAACACTACAAGGATATCAACAAGAAGTGATGAAAACTCTTACTCTTTTGCAATCAGTTATGGGGAAAGTCGTATCTGAACAACACATCAAGAACGATGGTTCATTGACACTTACGTTATCACAACAACAAGCAATTAAAGAAATTATTTTGAAATGGGAACAAGTGATGTCCCAATTTGTGAAGGTTGCTACAGAGAGTGGGAAACAATTTCAAGTCGAGACTCCAAATGAAAATAGCTATCATATGAAGAAGAGTTCTAGCTTTAGCTCTAGTTCCAGCTCGAGTTCAAATCCGGGTTTGGATTTCAAGCTCAACGGTGGTACTTCGAAGCTAGTGGGTGTGAATGGTTAGAGATTAGTACATTATGTAAATAGTAATACGATTTAGACCATGTCCAACACTGATTTTTCAGTGGTGTCTTAAGCATTTTTTATTAATATAATTAAGACCCTTATTAAGAAAAAGAATGAAAAAGGTGTTGAAAGTGTCTAGTTAAGACCCTCCATTCTATTGTTAAGACACTCACTTTACTGCTGTTAGTTTTCTATTGGTCCAAATTCTCAATAATTAGTTTTTTATTTTTTTTTACATAAATTAAGACACTACATATAAATCAAGGCTGGACATGGTCTTATAATTTTATTAGAAGTTTTTTTCTCTTGTAAAATAAACCAAAGCCGTCTCCAAGTTTAGAATGTATTATGGGATGAGTTCAATATACAAACAAATTGTGAACCTGCATGCAGAACACGCAAAACTTATCTTGTTGATATGCAAATTAAAGTTATCTCATCATTCATCCGAATAATATATTTATATATATTTAGACTTACAACCATCTCCACTAGTTACAACCCATATGAGATTCTAAATAATTTTTTGATTTTAATATAAATATTAAACTAATCCTAGAATTTTTTTTTTTTTTCTTAAGAAACTCTACTCCTATCAGTTAGAAACCCATGTAAGTATATTTTGTAATTTATTTTTGTAAATTTTAATTTATTTAGTTTAAAAAATTCTTTTAAATTTATATAAAAATAAAGAAAATCGAGTAAGTATTAATAAATATACTACATATTATAAGAAAAATTATTTGGCTAAATAATACCAAAACAAACAATATTTAGGTGAATAGACATTAAACTTTTTGATTTGTACTATATTTTAGTTAATACACATTAAACAATATTTAACGTAAATTTGTATGATTTAAGATAAAAAAATCTTGGGGAATGTTGGATAGAAGTTCTAATGGATAAGCCTTATGAGACCTTCGACCAACTACCTATTTTATTTGATAAAAGTTAAGAAAAGGACTTCCTGCGGGAAGAGTTTGTGGCTTTTCTCCCATCTAATATTAGACCATCTCCAATGTAAACACTTGAGTAAGTGTCTTAACAATTTTTAATTATTATA
>OVAF01002448.1:1979-15791 GCA_900406245.1 Odontarrhena argentea | reverse complement strand
ACGTGGCAGCTTCTCAGAGCTAATTGAGGAAGGGAACTCTACTTTATTATATAAGATACTAGGAGAAGGTCCGCGCCTTGCGCGGATTTGAAATCTATTACATTTAAAGGCGCGGATTTGAAATCTATTACATTTAAAGAATATGATACAGTATATTATATTAGAAAAATATAATGTAAGAATATATTGATGGGTGACAACAAAAAAATTAGTATCATAAAAAAATGTGTTTCGATAAGTTTTTAGTCGCCGATTATATTCCCAATGCATTTTACAAATAAAATTGTGGTTGTGAGAATATAGAGTGAAATCACACATGACTAACGAGATCAATATATCTAGCAATAATTAACAATAAAATAAATAAAATAATGTGAAGCGTTTCTTTTATAACATAAATGATAACAATTGTTCTTTTGTTTAAAACATATATTTTTATTTGATGTAATTATTGTAAGTTAATAGATAATAAAAGAAAAACTAAATGAAGAGGGACTAAAATGAAAAATAAATACTAATAAAGGACACATGGCAGCTTCTCAGAGCTAGTTGAGAAAGGGAACTCTACTTTATTATAAAGATATACTCATTTTTCATCTATAATTAACTTAATGTACTAAAATTTATAATTTATGGTTGAAACTTCGTAGGATTAGGGTTTAGTGTTTAATAATTATTTGAGCTTAAATTTTAAGGTTTTAGGGTTTATAATTTAGGGGAGTAGGGTTACAAACGTTTTTTTGGTTTTCGAATTTTAGGGTTTAAGGTTTTAACCCTAAACCCTAGATTCTAAACCCTAAAACCCTATAAAATATTGTAAAATATTTTAAAATATTAAAAAATATTAATTTGGATAAAGATTGATATATTTTTTTAATAAACAACGAAGAATGGGTTGTTGCATTCTCTAGAGTCAAATCGAGGAAATGGTTGAAATTCTAATAGTAGACGAGGAGGACAACTTAAAAAAAAAAAAAAGACAACTAATGTTGTTTATAAGGAAGTTTTTGGAAATATATAATATACTGTCATTTCTATTTCTATACGGTACCCAACTTAACAAAAAATGATTTCACTTTTAATTTTAATTTCATACCCCCAAACTAATCTTTTTCTATTTATATTTATACAAAATAAATATTAATTCATATTTGGGCCCGCACAGTGTGCGGGCAGATAATCTAGTATGTGATTAAAAAAGTGGGTATTTGTGATTATGGGTATAGGAATGTCGGTATTTCTGAACTTCCTTTTTTTCAAATTTATTGATTTGAAGTAAAATTACCATTTTAAATATTTTAAAAAAAATTCCTAAAAAGAGGTATTGACTNCCCCCCCCCCCCCCCCCCCCCCCCACCACCAAATCTAAACCCTCAAATCTTAAATCATAAACTCAAATATTTATTAAACACTAAATCTTAATCCTATAAAATTTCAACCCTAAATTGTAAACCCTAAACGAACTCTAAATCATAAAAATAGTATTTTAAAAAGAAAAATAGTTGTAGTTTTGAAAAGTGTAACATAGAAAGTGATATTTCCTCCGCCTCTAGAAAATGATATTTTCTTTTTAAAATACTACTCTTTCACGACTCTGCATCTAGACATCACGTCTCCTCCGCCTTAGTCGCGGAGGCTCTCGCGAATCTCCTCGACATCAATATGTTCATGGACTCGCTCTCCTTAGTTACGCTCCTCAATTCCAACGGAGTGACACCGGAGTTATGCAACATCTTACGTGACATCAGACACATGACTGTTTCTTTTACTACTATCCAATTTATCTTTGTTTCCTGTTCATTTAACGTTGCAGCGGACTCTGTGGCAGGCGCTGGCTGTTTTAAACTGTTCCTCCTTTTGAGGCTTGTTCCCTTGCTACTTGCTTCAATATAATCGTCGGTTTGCTAAAAAAGAAAGTGATATTTCCAACAATTTTTCAAGATTTCTTAGGTTTATTCGATTTTTTTTTTTTTTTTTTTTTACTTTTAATTATTTCATTTTCTTTACTCTTGACACAAAATTACATATTTCTGACCAAAATCATAAAATTATATCAAATCTAAAAAAATTTGTAAACCAAAATCAGAAAATTATAAAATGGTTTAGTTACCATGATTGATCAAAATCAGAGTCAAAATAAACATTAAACCTAAAAAACTACCCATTTAGCAAATGTTATTAAAACTATCCATTTAGCAAATTTAATTTTAGAAACTATCCTATTACCTAATTCACTCTTTATTTTTTCCAATAGAAATGCAAGATCAGGATTGTTAAAGAGATCTAAGGTAAGTAAGATTGGGAACTGGGATGGAGTAGTGTTTGATTCCAGTACTATATACATTTCAGTAGAGTGCTTGATTTTGCTGATATCTTTTTTGTTGGTGATGCCAATATTTCTAGTTATTAACCAATAATTCTTCTCATACGGTCATACCCTTTGGTGAGGAGATCTTTTAAGATTATTTTTTCTTATCGCATAATTATTGGTATAACTGCACTACATGAAGAAATAACATTGTCGAAAGAACTTTTCGTTTTCTCTCTCTACTAGAGCTCTCTGTCCCTGCGTTCCTCCTCCGTGGCCTTGCGGTGAGGACCGGCGTGCGGTGGCTCCCTAAGCACCGACGCCGGTTCCTCCTTTCTCAGTTTTTTTTAGTGGTTCCTCTCGAGTTTCTACTTCGGCGTGGAGGGAAAGAAAATCTCGTGGGGGAAAAAGTGATGTTTCTCCGGTAAATCTTTAGATCTACTCTTGTGGTTTTGGATCTAGTCTATGGTGCTTTGGATATTCATGTTTCTAGGTGTGGTCTTCCGCTCCTTCACCAGATTCAGTTTTCAAACCCTAGATCTACTCTTTGTGTCTTCCTGTCTTCTTGGTCGTAAACGGTTCGCTGGTCTCGCTGGGACTGCAATTGCTTCTCCGTGAGGAGTGGGTTTGCTTGATCCAAGCATTTCATCTCTGTTCCCCCTCGAGCTCTTCCTTTCTCGTTGAATCCTTTAGTTGCGGTTTTCATCAATCCTTTGGGGTGGCTCCTGGTTTTGGATGGGTTTTTGTTTTGACTGGCTTGCAGGTTTGTGTTCTTTACGGAGATCTCATTAATTCTGTTCTAGCTCGTTCTTTCGTTTGGCTCAGTCTTCTGAGCTTGGGTGTTATCGGGATCGTCTAGTATCTCTCCTTACTTCTACGAATTTAGACAGGTTTGAGGTCTATGTTGTCAAGTGACTTGTGCTTTGGCTCAGCCTTGGTTTATCTGAGAGGTAGGTTAAAATTGATAGGAGGATGAAAGTTCATTGGTTCGAGGAGGTCTTCGTGGGTCACAACGGTGGCAATATAGTTCAAGACTTTTTGCGTTTTATTTCGGTTGCTTTCCCCTTTGTTTAGATTGTGCATTCCCTGCAGTTGTTAGATTCGGTTTTAGTTTTTGGTTTCCCTCGTTTGGGCTTATGTTTCCGGGGTATAAATTCTGCCGGTTATGTAATTCGACTCAAGTTTCTCCTTGTTTAATAAAAGTAGTTTAGAGAAAAAAAAGAAATAATATTGTCATGCAGTTAAATCAAAGGAAAAACAATCATCATATTCCAAGATGACTCTGATATAGAAGTTTTGGTATAAAATAATTTAACATTAAGAATTATTATTATTTAAAATATTAAGTTTTCTCAGGTAGACAGGTAGTGTGCAAATTGGACTTAGCCAAGAAAAACAGTCAACACAAATGTTTCAGTCATAGCAAGATCAAGTTGGGACACTGAAAATGGCGAAATTAGTGATACGCTGGCGAGTATGGCAAAATATTGTCTAACTAGGTGGTCCCCGCACGGAGAAAATTACCACATGAATTACTATCGTAAAACTAAACTGAGAAAAATCGTTTACTCAGTAACTCATGTCCAATATAACAATATATCAAATGTTCGCATTAAAAATAACATGATATAACCGTCTATTACTCGTAAGGCCGTAACATTTTTTTAAATAAAGTATCTCAAATATACTATACTCTAATTTTGGATCTATGAACGGAAACCGAATAATACACACCCTGCTTATATTATATGGTTGTTGCAAAAAACAAATTCTTTGAGTACATGACACTATACCCAAAATTAAGGATTTACATATTCAAATCGAAAAATATATAGTCTATTTCAAATGGGTTGCCAACTTTATTCCCCCTGTACTATACCGACTAAAGCGGATTCCCCCTGTACTATTTCGTCCGTCGACTATCACCCTAAACTAAAAGATTCTATTAATTTAATACATGAACTTTTTATTTCACTAGAATTAGACACCTTAAATTGAACCGGGTCTTAACCGGCTAATTTGAATAATTAGCGATTCCAAAATCGCGTTTAGTAAATAATTAATTTCTTTTTTAAATACTAAAATCGATTTTAATTAGTTCAGGGTAAACCATAATCGAGATTAACCCAAACTTAAACCACATAAATCATAACCGAACCAAATCCATATGCTCTTCTTCTTGTTTATCGCAGGGAATTGGGGGAAAAAAGAATTAGGGTTCGTGAGAGTGAGTGAGTAAACACAAAGAGAGATTGAAATTGAAGAAAGAGACTGAAAGTGAGGATGAACCACTCTTCTTCCTCGTCGGGTTCAAGTGAAATCGTGTTTAGAGCACCAATTCGTGGTGTGGTCTGGTTATGGTTTATGTGGTTTAATTTTGGGTTAATCTCCATTATGGTTTACACTGAACCAATTAAAATTGATTTTAGTATTTTAAAAAGAAATTAATTATTTACTAAACGCAATTTTGGAATCTCTAATTATTCAAATTATCCGGTTAAGACCGGTTCAATTTAAGGTGTCTAATTCTAGTGAAATAAAAAGTTCATGTATTAAATTAATAGAATCTTTTAGTTTGGGGTGATAGTCGACGGACGAAATAGTACAGGGGGAATCCGCTTTAGTCGGTATAGTATAGGGGGAATAAAGCTGGCAACCCATTTCAAATAAACATTTTACTAGGTTTCGAATTTTTCATATATTTCATACAATATAATATATATTTGGATTCATAAACCAAACCAAATAGTATAGGTTTAAAACAAATAGTTACAGAAGACAACTACAAAAATATTTTTTATTGCTTCGAAAAGAAGTTGCATATTCATAAATCATCATTTGTTTTGAATTTCTATTATCTCAGTTAAAAATTACAAATTTGCTAAACCTTGAAAGGTGTTGAAAAGGTTTAAACAACAATTGTTTCCCATATCTAGCGCTATTTGTATTACATTTGGTACTATAACAATTTAACATAATTTTTCAAAAGCTAAAATTCTTCTGAGAATTGGAAAGACTCATTTTTATGTGTCCTTGTCTATCCGATTTGTTAATTACCATTTGTATAGAAGTAAAAGAACCAAAAAACTATTTCGTGGCAGACTGCAACAATTACTTTCTTTTACAACAACTATTATGGAAAATAACTATAGTGATGATCCTAATGACCATGATAAGATTCTACACACATCATGATAGAAATTATGTTTGGCGGCTTAAATAGCCCCGTACTATATCGAATAAACCTAACACGTCCTGTACTATTTTTTTCGTTAATTATTCGGTTAAGCACCGGTTCAATTTAAGGTAGCTATCTGGAACGAGTTTCAAAAGTCCGTGTAGTTGAATCATAGGAAACTATAGTTGGTGGTGTTTAGCAACGAGAAAAATAGTACATGGTGTTTCAGGTTTATTCGATATAGTACGGGAGTATTTAAGCCGCCAACCCTAGAAATTAGGACAAAAGCGACTGTAAGACAACTCAAATCGTCAAAGAAGAGAAGATGCTATAAGAGTGTAAGGAGGTCATTTGAATAAGATTCCTTGTGATTTATTGTATGTATTGAGGCTCTGACATATAGGCCCTCATGTTCTTCATTTCTTGAAATTTGTCATAGCCAAGTGAGATGCTTATATTATATAACATCTTGTTTTTTCAAACGCACTATGAAACATCTTGTTAAGAGCAGTAGTTTTTTGAGGAAAAAAGTAGTAAATAAAAATTAATCTAAACCACTCGAAATTCTTGTTGGACCAAATTAAATCAGTTATGGGTTTTAACCTAAATTAAAATAGATTGGTATTGTGAATGAGAAATGGACCAATGGCAAAACCACTTGGTTTAGGTTTAAGTGCGTTTTAAAACATTGTTCTACATCGCTTAGATGGTTTAAAATCAAGTGATATATAAAAGTGGAAATACACTACAATATCCAAAAAGAGAAAAGCAAAGCCTCACACGCGTTCGCTCGGCTCGTGGGCTCATGGGCTTACAGGATTGCGGGCTTACGGGTTTATGGGCCCATTCGTTTTGAACACTGACTCTTTCGAATTCAGAATCAAACTCATAAACTCAAAACGATTTTTTCTTTAATTATGAATTAAAACGGCTGCTTGAATTGCGCCGTATTCCTAAGATCGTGCCTTTCAATTACTGCCAACGATTCACGCCTTGTCTTTAATTATGACGGGTGATCCTCTCCTCCCACTATATAAGAGAGCCTCTCCTCTCCTCATTCTACACACTCAACTCACTTTTCTTTCTGTAGACCAGAAGAAAAACGAACAACTCTCTCCCTCTCTCTTCTTCGTAAGTTCGAGAGTTTTCCGTAGATATTTCGTTCGTAGATTCTATACGTCGGGTGTTGCGACTATAGTCTCGTATAGTTTTATCATGGGATTCAGAATCTCGTCAAACCGCCACACTGCGGGAGATTTTATGAATTAAGGAGAGAGATCATATCTCGACTCTATACATTTTTAATCGGTTTTTTCATAAACACGTTTAAATACTTGTCTCCTTAATTCGCTATTTTACAATCCAGTTTTTTGGTTCCTACAATCTTAATTCATAAAATCCATTCCTGCTTATAGCTTGAATCGGATTACGAATAGCAATCTATTTAAACGTCAATTTTGAAAAAACTTCGGCAAACGTTTCTATAAAACGCATTCGCTGAAGTTTTCAAATCTGATAAAACTGAAAATCTGGTTTAGAACCAGTAAAGCTAAACGCTTTCCGTGAAAGCCTCTCGGGAAATTTCTCGAAACGTTATTGCTTTTAAATTCTTGGCAATCAAACCTGTCGGTTACATTCCAACGAATTAATTAGTCATTAAATCTGCATTCTTGGCAATAAAACATGTCGATTACATTCCAACGAATTAATTAGTCATTAAATACGCTTTTAAAGCTATCATTTTAATATTCATGATTCTGTTTATCTTTTTTGATACAGATCATGGCGAACGATGAATCCAACAACAATGTTCTCTCTGGTACCGGGTCCGCATCACTATCAAACCCAATCGGGGATGCTTCATAAACCACACCAGTGGCTTCCCTCGGAGTCATCACTCTAGAATTGTTCGACGGGAATAACTTCAAAGCGTGGCAGAAAAAGATGCATTTTTAACTCACCTCGCTCAAATTGGACAAGTATCTATCCCAAACTGCACCAGTTTTGCCCCCGGATAATATCGATTCCCAAGTGCTTGCAAGCATTCAACAATGGAACCATGGTGACTACATGTGCCAAGGCTACATCCAGAACTGCATGGTCAATGTGTTGTACGAGTTGTACTCCACTTATACCACCGCTAAAGATCTCTAGGATGCCTTGGATACTACAAGTCCTTCAACGTGGCCTCTGGAAAATTTGCTTCGAAGGTCCTGGAGTACAAAATGGTGGACAACAAACTATATCCTTCGTCAAGAGGATTAAAGCCGGATGGTAACTCGGTTAGCTCATATGTATGATTTTGCATAATCGAGTCCATTTCACTTTTGACGGCTTCTTTCCAATAAGGTGCGACAGGTGTAGACATGGCTTCAGTGAAAGTTCTAGGTTCATTTTCGAGGAGAAAAACCTTTAAGAAGTCATCACCGAAGGATTTGTCCTAACGAGCTCGTTTGCTACGTCGATACTTCAACATCACTAGGTGATGTCCCTGAAGGGCTAGCCTCATTGGACAAAGGGGCATCTCTTTTGTCACGGGTTCGCTTTGGTTACAAAGAAACACGTTTTCAAAGAAGGATGCGTTCCGCGATTCCATGATTGTGTTTACATGGATATCCGGTATATTTGATTTATGAACCAGAAACCGATAAGCACTACTGTTATGAGCATATCCGATGAATACATAATCCACGGTTTTTGGTCCGATTGTGACCTGTTTAGGAGGTGGTATAGCGACCTTTGCAAGGTACCCCCACACTTTGAGGTATTTGTACGAAGGTACGGTTACCTTTCCAAAGTTCGTGTGGCGTTTTGCCAGTCACATTCCTTTGGAGCGCTTTGCTAACCACAAACTATATGAACTTTGAAAAGGTAACCGTACCTTCGTACAAATACCTCAAAGTGTGGGGGTACCTTGCAAAGGTCGCTATACCACCTCCTAAACAGGTCACAATCGGACCAAAAACCGTGGATTGTGTATTCATTGGATATGCTCACAACAATATTGCTTATCGGTTTCTAGTTCATAAATCAGATATACCGGATATCCATGTAAACACAATCATGGAATCGCGGAACGCATCCTTCTTTGAACACGTGTATCCTTGTAACCAAAACTCAAAGCGAACCCGTGACGAAAGACATGCCCCTTTGTCCAATGAGGCTAGCCCTTCAGGGACATCACCTAGTGATGTTGAAGTATCGACGTAGCAAACGAGCTCGTAAGGACAAATCCTTCGGTGATGACTTCTTAATGGTTTTTCTCCTCGAGAATGAACCTAGAACTTTCACTGAAGCATGTCTACCCCTGTCGCACCTTATTGGAAAGAAGCCGTCAAAAGTGAAATGGACTCGATTATGCAAAATCATACATATGAGCTAACCGAGTTACCATCCGGCTTTAATCCTCTTGGGTGTAAATGGATTTTCAAGACAAAATTGAAATCTGATGGTGAGGTTGATAAGTACAAGGCTCGCCTTATGGTACAAGGTTCTGACAAAAAGAAGGTCAGGATTTATTTGATACCTATTCTCCGGTTACGAAAATAACTTCAATTTAAATGTTGGTAGCGCATTACGAGGCCTTGAAATCCACCAGATGGACGTAAAAACTGCTTTTCTAAATGGAGATTTAGAAGAGGAGATTTATATGAAACAACCCAAAGGGTACATAGTCCTTGGACAAGAACACAAAGTCTGTCGACTTGTGAAGTCCTTATATGGACTTAAACAAGCCCCAAAGCAATGTCATGAAAAGTTTGACAACGTCCTGATGTCAAATGGATTTCACATCAACGAATGTGACGAATGCATATACATCAAAATTACTCAAAGCGTGTACATTTTGCTGTGTTTATATGTAGATGACATGCTTATTATTTGGAGCAATAATGATATTATCCAACAAACTAAGAATACGCTTAGTGGACAGTTTGACATGAAAGACATGGGTCTTGCCGATGTCATTCTTGGGATAAAAATTATCAGAACTTCTAATGGCATTACGTTGTCACAAGCACATTATGCGGACAAGATCTCAGAGAGGTTCAAAGCTCACTCGACTGGCACGACAAAAACTCCTTTGGACTTGCAAGCTAACCTGACAAAGAATTCAGGTGAAGCCATTTACCAAGTGGAATATGCTCGAATCATCGGTAGCTTGATGTACTTGACGAATTGTACTCGACCCGTTTTAGCGCACGCGGTTAACGTACTAAGTCGCTACACAAGCAATCCAAGTTCACAACACTGGAAAGCCATATCACGGGTTCTTAAATACTTAAGGTACACTAAAAACTATGGCTTGCACTATGGTAAAGAACCATCGGTTTTGGAAGGATACAATGACGCAAACTGGATTTCCGATTCCAAAAACTCAAAATCCACAAGTGGATACATCTTTACCCTAGGTGGTGCGGTATCATGGAAATCTTCCAAACAAACTCTGACTGCTAGATCGACTATGGAATAAGAATTCATAGCTCTAGACAAGGCATCAGAGGAAGCAAAATGGCTTCAAAATTTCTTGGAAGATATCCCCATGTGGGAAAAACAAGTACCGGCTATACGTGTTCATTGTGATAGTCAATCAGCAATTGCAAGGGCACTAAACACTCTTAACAATGGTAAATCACGTCATATCGGAGACGACATAAAACCATTAGAAACTTGATCACCACTGGTGTAATCACAGTATACTACGTCAAGTCAGCTGAAAATCTCGCTGATATGTTTACTAAAGGTTTGCCACAACATCAAGTTATTCAATCATCGAAAGGAATGGGTTTAATGCGTATCACCACAGAGGAAAATTGATGGTAACCCTACCTACTATGACTGGAGATCCCATGATGTAGGTTTAAAGGGACAACGACTTCATGTTGACTCTACACACAAGCACTGGTTCCTACCCAGTTCCTTAGATGACAAACAGTGCTTCCTGTATAACTAGGATAAGCAATGCTTTTAATGATATTCACCACAACTTTGAGATTTACAAGAGTATTATAGGATACCTCTTACTCACAGTTCTTTGAACTATCACCTAATGAATGCGAAAAGGCCGTTTCTAGGGGAATGAACGAAAGACTATATTCTCCGAAAAACACTCATGATACCAGGCACACTTTCATGGCCACAATGAACTCAATAGAGAACTAAGTTCTACGAGAAACATAACTGGGTTATGGCTGTTGTCTAGGTTTACACAAAAATCCGGATGGTTCAAGACATCATGTTCACCATCTGGCCGAGTAAATCCGACAGATATTAACAATGAGCGGTTCAAAGCTGAAAAAATGCTACCTCCTCATACACAGTTATTTTCCGCATAAACTCTCGACAGTCAGTCAGTCTAGGCTAGTCAGTCGTGTCAGTAGGTCCTTAGGGTCCTCGTGTCAGTATTTTCTTCATTTGTTTAGAGTCCTTTCTATTCATGTGGGGGATTATTGGACCAATTTTTTAAAATTAAATCAATTATGGGTTTTAACCAAAATTATTGATAAATTAAAATTGTATTGTGAATGAGAAATGGACTAATGACAAAACCACTTGGTTTAGACTTAAGTGCGTTATAAAACATTGTCCTACGTCGCTTAGATGGTTTAAAATCAAGTGATATATAAAAGTGGAAATACACTACGATATCCAAAAAGTGTGAACCTAAAAAAGAGAAAGGCAAAGCCTCACACGCGTTCGCTCGGCTCATGGGCTCATGGGCTTACGGGATTGCGGGCTTACGGGTTTATGTGCCAATTCGTTTTGAACATTGAATCTTTCAAATTCAGAATCAAACTCATCAACTCAAAATGATTTTCTCTTTAATTTTAAATTAAAACGGTTCCTTGGATTGCGCCTGTATCCCTAAGATCGTTCCTTTCAATTACTGCCAACGATTCACGCCTTGTCTTTATGACGGGTGATCCTCTCCTCCCACTATATAAGAGAGCTTCCTCTCCCTTCATTCCCTTTCCTAATTAGAAAATGTATAGCAAAAATATTACCTATGNCTTTCAATTACTGCCAACGATTCACGCCTTGTCTTTATGACGGGTGATCCTCTCCTCCTACTATATAAGAGAGCTTCCTCTCCCTTCATTCCCTTTCCTAATTAGAAAATGTATAGCAAAAATATTACCTATGAAAATTGATAGGAAACAAAAGGAATGCTTATTCCATTCATTCTCTACGGTTATTCCTATTAATTTGTTCCTTTTCATTCCTGTCATTCTTTTTCCTCATCATTTCTATTGTTGCTTTAATGGTCACCAGTCGGAGCCGATCATCTTCAACATGCTCTCTCCTCTTCTTAAACCTTCGTCTACCTCCTGGAGGTTCTCACAGAGACTCACGTAGCTCTTCGATTTCCTAATCCTCGAAGCTTTCAAAACTCCTCTTTCTTCTAATGGCGTCAACACCGTAACACTGCTCAATCACTACCACCAGAAAACTTTATCCAAACAACAACCCTTATCCTCAAAATCACTTCAGGAACTCCGACAAATCTGAAGAGCGAACCAACCTTGGGGTCCGCCGCAAAACGCGATTGCTAGGTTCTCTACACCGCTAAGCGGAACAGAGATTTGGTAGAACTCGGAGAAGTTTTGTGATTAGAGCTTCGGCGTCTGATGATTTTTGTGATTAAGAAGTTGATAAAGTCGCATTAAACGACTTCAGAGTTTTTGACGAATTATAGTAAGGAAGAGCTTGGCGAGAAACTAAGGATGCTTAGGCCAGAGGGAAGTAAAGAGTTCTCACTACAGGAGTTGAATGAGAGATTGGTTAAGCTAAGGCAAGAGAAAGAGAAAGAGAAAGAGGCTCAAATTGGGAATGAGAAATTTGTGCATCTCAGAAATATGGTGGAAAATTTCAAAGATTCAGCCAAAAAGGAAGCTGATTACCGGTATGTTCTGTATCTCTCTGTATATGTTTTGTAGAAGAATCTAAAATGATTTAGTTTGCTTAGATTATCTTTGATCCAATGATCTTTGTTTTGCTACGTTATAGATTAGCTTTATGCTATGCTAGATTGTTGGTTTTTACATAGGATTCAACATGTTGAAATGACATTTATGTCATCTAAGGAGGTTTCTTTGCTTGCAGAACATAATTACAACTTTCTGGGCTATTTGGTTGATGTTCCTGAATACAAGCTTAGAGCCAAACTTGATGTAGGAAGACAAAATACGGAGGAAAACAAAATTTCCCTTTATTTTCTCATAGCAACAAAAGGTAATGACGATGATTCAAGTTTAGTCTATGAATCTAGAGAAGGTAATGATAAAGGTAAATCGTTACATGATATATAGATTAGTTCTTTTACCTCGCTCAAAGGTAAATCCGTAGACATAATTAGTTCTTGACTATTTTGCACAATAACGATGATTGTATCATATATCATTTTATCAAATAATGGTTTATATGATTTATGTTACACTTGGGTGCTTTCGTTTAGGTTACGTAGGTTTCACCCATATATGCGAAATTTCTTTGTGTAACGTTTCTGAAGTTTAAGAATAGTGAATGGCAACTTTAAAGTAACTGACCGGTCAGTATTGTAAGAAATCATAACAATTACTTAAAGTTTTTGATTGTTATGTGCACAAAAATTTGTTTAGTGCTTACACATTCATCACAGGTATTATGTTTAGTTTATAACGAATTAATGCTCTAAATGTGAATTATGTTAATTTATTGTCCTATATTTCACTTGTATTTTTGCAGGGAAGAAGATAGCATGATGGAAAAGTAAAGCAAACCTTTGCAAGCTCAAGCATTGTGAATTCCCCTGGGTTACCGAGGTTGAAGGTTCCTACGTGATCGTTTTCCATTAATGCTACAAGTCCCTCCACCTAGAAAGAGAGATGTTTTTTCACTGCTTCAAGAAATCAATCTTACCGCAGAATTGAAACACAAGTTGTTACTGACCAAGTAAGAATCCTCTGAGACTTTGTTGTTGTGTATTGGAATTAGGACACGATACCTACGGTGACTACTTGTGGGCAATGCAACAAGTAGAAGCAGGAGAGTTAGGGGAATGAGCAATCTATCCCATTTGGAGGCTGAGAAATATGCAGGAAGTTTTTTGTTCAAGCTCTCATTTAAAAATGTTAACCCACGCTAAAAGTCTCTCTCGCTCTTTGCAGTGTATCATTATTACCTCAGAACTTGGTCACTCCATCTTTTCTTCTTTTTTGTTGGGTGGGTTCCCCATGTTTCCGGGGGATGAGTTTTGACTAATAATATTTTAATTAGCTCTCAAGTGTTTTATCTTTTAAAGTTTAGCATTTTGTTGTTGTCTGCATGTGACATGAGTTGTTTGTACCTG
>OVAF01002447.1:407-15793 GCA_900406245.1 Odontarrhena argentea | reverse complement strand
AGTTGTTGAAAACCAAAGTTGGTAGTTGAAGCTTTTGCTGAACTCTGTTCCACAAGCATGAACTATAATCACAATGCAGTAAGAGATGATCTCGGGTTTCAACAGAGAAGGAACAAACGCAGCAAGCTGTTGGAATTTGCATTCCCCAAGACACCAATCTGGACCTAGTAGGCAGCCTATTGAGAGTGACTAGCCACATAGTGAACGCATTGCGAGGAGTGTAACCTTTGAACCAGACAGCCTCACACCAAGGAACCTCAATGGAGGAAGGCCTTAAGGCATCCCATGTTTTCGCTGAATTGAAAGAGTCATATTCAATGCCATTAACCTTCCAAGCATAACAATCAAGAGCGGATGATATAGATGGTAGGTCAATGGTTGTTAGATGAATATGAAGCTGTAAAGCCTCATCAGACCTAGGTTGGGGGAGCTTCCAGCCTGTGTTGCAACAAACAGAAGCCACAGTTGCATTAAGAGGCACTCGTAGCTGTCTCAGGCCTGTTGGGCCCATAAACTTGAACAGAGGCCCTAAGGTGGTCCAAGAATCAAACCAGAAGCTAGATTCCTTGTTTTGTCTCTACATGAAAATTTATAAAATTGTTTTGTGTGCAAAAACAGGTTCAGTGAAGTGGCTGAGTTGATCTCTGTGTGGTGGTTTGATATCATAGGAAAGATTGATATTTCCCTTCTCTCTGATGACACCCTTTACGCGGCTTACCTTGTCTTCAAGTGGAACGATAGTCCATACGGTTTTCGCCAGCCCCTAAAAGCTTCCCTCGTGTTGGATGAAGCCGAGGGAGATGCTCAATCTTCAATGGTGAGTCTCATGCAAAACCCGGGTGAGGAAGAAGGCCAGTACGCTGAGCTGAGAAGTGATGGTTGGTATGAGGTTGAGTTGGGACATTTCTTCAAAAAGAGAGGAGATGTGGGTGAAATGAAGATGAGCCTCAAGGAGACCAGGAGGTCTAAGGAAGGCCTTATTCTTCATGGAATCGAGATTAGGCCGAGGCCTAACTAAAATCCTACCGCAAATACCTATGCAGTTTGCATTGTTATCTTTATGTCTTGTTGTAACAAAAAAAAAGTTTTCATGAATATTGTTGTGGCTTTATTATAAAGAATAGACTACTCAATCTTCACCTTATGTCATCTAGATGCATGCATATTACATTGATGATCAATTGATTGAGTTCAATTTTTTGAAAGCACATACAAGTACAACTATGGTGAGAGTTTCATGAACAGTGACTTTGTTATTCTGCAAACACACGGCACATTTACGATGAACAGTTTTTTTCTGTACGAGATCACGATGGAAGTAAATACTTTGATCTCCAATCGATTATGAACTCACTAATCATCAAATTATAAAGTTATATGACGTTTAATATAAACAACTATAGAAGAACAAAAAATTACCTTAATTAGAAACATTAAGTTTAAACTTTGGGTTTGATCCTCAAAATAACTTAATACTATTAATAAACGAAAACTTGACAAGCTGAAGAAGGTCTTGGAAACCTAAGTAATCGACGGACAATTTGATATTTCTCCTCCGTTGTATAATGGAGAGGCAAATGTTGAGTAAGTTCCCTTAGAACTGCAGCATTCCTTAGGAAGTATTCGACAAGCTTGGTTTCAAGTGGATAATTCTGAACCGGCCACCATATCGTAACAACCTCGAGCGATGTTAGAAGACACATAGGCACAGGTGATCTTGAGATTATGAATCTATCTCCAGAACTTGAAATAGTCTATATAGAGAGAAAAACAAGAAAGGACTAAAAACAAATGAAGTGACAATGTATAGCATTGAAGTAACTGACTCAGAGTTCTTTCAGGGATAGTTACCATTTCTAAGGATTTCAGGTTCGGACACCGTGCGAGAAGCCTTAATAAAAAGTCTGAAATAGAGGAACTGAAAGAAACTTGCAGACGGGTCATGTTAGAGAAAATTGGCAGTGGTACATGTCCCCAGTCAGTATAAATGGCCTACCAAAGACCAAGGAAATTCAAGAATAGTATGAGTTAACGGTTTCTAACAAACAGTATAAAGATATGTGTGTATAAATAAAAGGCTATGCATACCTCTAGCACATCACTAAAGAGTGTAAGATTTGTGACCTTGGATATCCCAGTGAGAAAATTACGAAAAGCTTCTGTCCACGATGCGTTGGTAAGCAAAAAAGATGAGATCTCAACATCCATATTGGTTGGAGAACACAAACTGTTAAGAGCAAGGTCTAACAACTGGTCAGTTTTAAGGCTCAGACAGTTAAGCAAGGGAGCATCAATCACCACCCCATCTGTTGTATCGTAAAGAAAACTCTTTGAAACATATATACTCAAGCTATTTAGTGTTTGAGACCGCACTCGCAAAAATTTCACATGTATAACTCTTTTAATCTTCAAAACTCGAAGAACTTGAGAGGACGAGATAAGTTTCTCCAGAGCCCAATCACTCGGGAACCAAACCTCTGCTAAATGCATGGTGTCAAGACATGGTAGATAAACATTTTCAAAGTTTTGCATTTGTACCTTTGCCAGTTTCAAGTGCACCAATGTCTCACACTTCCAAACGCTTACCGGTAACCCAACTGGCCAACAATTGTTCGAATCATAAGTATCAACAGAAATAGCATTAACCACAAGATGTTGAACTCCACGAGTAACAACCGAGTTCATCAACTTCTTGAAATAGTGTTTATCGATTTCGTACTTCTCACAATCAAACTTTAACTTAAATTGGCATATAAGTGTTTTCTTATCCCGATCTAGAAACCTGTTGACAAAACCCTTCAAACGATTGTATCTGAAGTCAGTATAGTTAAGGTCCAATCCAGGAACACGTTTCCAAACATGTCTCCATCGTCTCGACAAGACACTTGTCTTAACCGAATCCCTAGTCCGAAGATTCAAGAGTATCTGATGTAATAAATGGTCAGGCAATTCGCTGATCAGATCTTTCCTTCTTCTGTAACTTCTGCGACTATGAGCAGAACGTGACTCTCTTCGTTCTCTGTGGCTATGAGCACAACGTGGCTTTCTCAACGGAGAAGCAAAGTGACCATGTCGGGACCTCGAGATCTCGCGCATAGCGACGTCCGCAGACACAATCCGATGAGAAATCGTCAGGGTATTGACTGTGACGATTACAAGGGTTTTGTTTGCGGAAGAAACGTTAAGACCGTTTTGATTCGTCATGGTTATATACTCACCTGGACTTAGCTCAATGGACGGGAACTTAATGGGCTTCCCATAGGCCCAGTGAAGTGACGGCATGTAATTTGGTTTACTTACGGTTAGATACCAATAATGTTTTGGTTTTGGGGGACCTTGGTTTTGGTATCTGCTTTGGAACTACATATGCAGCTTTCAAGTTTGAAAAGCTATAAGCATCATGTGGAAACTTAACTATCGAATCTGATTATGCTAATCTTGAATCATCAATTTGTCACACATACCAGATGAAATCGCATAATCAAACGGTGATCGTACTTGGTGAGAAACGCATTCGAGCTTTCATTCTTACAGAAGGAAGACTCGACAACCTGAAGAACATCTTGGAAACAAGAGGAGTTGCTGGAGGACTTGACGCTTGTCTTCCTTTGTCGAACCACCCAAAAACAGAAATAGCGTTCTGAGAATTGCTGCATTGCCTAAGATGTATTTCGCAAGCTCGATTTCATATGCGTAATTCTCCATAGAGATTGTCATGTGAACACGCTCGAGCGATGTCAGCATACACTTGGGCACAGGTGATCTTGTGACTCTCTCTATATCTGAACAAGCACGTGTCTACAAAACACAGAAGATGCGATGAGAATGTATAAGTTAGTTGCTACTACTTGTCTACTTCCATAAGAAATTAGAATTCTGGTAAATGTATCACCAGGTATAGAGATTTAAGGTTTGGAGATCTCTCTAGAAATGTTGGCAAGGAAGCGTGCAAGCTGGTCAAGTTAGGGAACTGAGGCAGTTGCTCGATTCTTGAGTACGCATCAATTACCTATCAAACATCGAGAAAAGAAATACATGAGCAACAAGTTCTCAAGACCGGGAATTTCCAGCTGAATATATACATTGACATACCTCTACGGGAGCCGAAGAGATTTTAAGATCCGTGACAACTTTTGATATCCCAACAAGAAAATGACGAACAGCTTCAAACTTTGATATGTCATCTAGATACAAATTACCTTCCTTCACAAATAGGCCGTCTATATTAACATTCATGGAGGCGCCCACACTGTTCAATGCAAGGGTTTCAAACTCATCTTGACTAAGATATAGATCCTTTAGCCTAGGAGCGTCAATCACCAGCCCAAATTTTCCTCCAGCTTTATCAAAGACACAATAGCAGGAGCTTATACTTCAGCTACTTAGTGACTGAGATCTCACTCGCAAAACCTCCACATTTCGAATTCGTACAATCTCCAGACTTTGAAGAACTGGGGAGGACAAAATAAGCCTCTCAAATGCCGCATCACTTGAAAACATAACCGTGTCTAAAAGAATAGTCTCAAGACGAGGTAGAGAAATCGAGTCAAAACCTTCAAGGAGTAGTTTTACATCTCGCAACTTCAAGTGTACCAATGATTCACACATAAAAATGCTTACGGGCATCTCAATGCGATCAAAACTTAAACCATCGATAACAAGATATTGAAGTCCTCGGGTAACCACTATGTTGACCCATTTCTTGAAGCAGGATGCATCAATAGAAATCGCATCACAATCTATCTTGAATCGACATATGAGTGACTTCTTATCAAAACCAAGAAACCTATCGACGAAACCTTCAAGATCATGGTTTTCAAAGTCAGTATAGCTAAAATCCAACCCGGGAACATGTTTCCAGAAATATCTCCATCTGGTAGCTAAGACACTGGTCTTTACTGAATCCTTCGTTGTAAGTTTCGAGAGTATCTGAGATATCAAATGATCAGGCAGTTGGCTAAGTAGATCGTCTCCATGATTCCGCTCTTTGTTACGCTTTCGTTTTGAAATCTTAGGCATAATGTATATCACTGAAAACATAAAGCAGCGAAGAACATATTACTCACAAGCCAAATCCTACAGAATACAGTGTACTTATGCTCATTTACGAAACCTATTCACTAATAATCCTTCGCTAAGCTTTCATTTCGAGATCTTAGGCATAATACTGAGCAACGAGAAGAAAAATTTACAAGAGAAATTAGACATTTGGCAACAATGGACGAATCAAATTACCTTTAATTCACCGTCGAGGCGATGAAGCTGTTCTCTACCGAAGACGACGAGAAGATAATGCGATTGAAAGGATGCGAAGGTTGTGAGCGAGTCGGTGGTGGTGAAGGACTGATAAGGAGTCGCCGGCGACGAGAGAGTGACAGTGGCGACGATGATAGAGTTTGTCTTGGAGAAGAAAATGGAAATGAGATTGGGTTGGTGGGCTACATCTATGGGCCGAAGCATGGCTCAGAGCCCAATAAAGGATTGGTGTAAAGTACTGTAATTATTCGATGTTAACAACATTAACCTGGTCAGATCAGTCAATGAGAAAATTTATAAATTCTTCTTAATAAAGAATTTTTTTTATCACTTAAAATTCTGTAAAAACGAACAAAATTATAGGTAAGTTAATTTAAGCTATACGTTTATTGTAAAATCCCTTATTATTACATATATTATTATCATTTTCTATCAATACTCATTTTCTATCAATACTATTGATATGGATAACGATGATCATATATATATATAGCACCTGGCAGCGTTCAAGTTGACCTTTTGGAAGTAATCCAACAACGAAAATGATGGAAAAGTTGAAAAATCTATGTATATAGGATAAAGGTTATGATAAACTAGAAAAATTATATTTCCACTAAAACATTATATGGTTAATAACAAAGTTGACTAATCAAATCAAATAGGCAAAAACCATCTTTAATTTCAAGGTGACGCGGCGTCGAAGTATCGTAATAAACTTTTAATAAAAATTATTATGTTGTAGCTTAATTGAATATTAAATTTCATAACTACTTGTCATACAAAATAATGCATTGCGTGCACGTGGTTCTTCTATACTGCACCATTGTCAAAGTTTGTACTTTATTGTAATAGTTTAGTACAAAATATCTAAACTTGATTGATGAATTTTAAATCACTCCACTTTATAATAATGTAGCTTGACAAAATCAAAACACAATCTAAAAAACAACACCACCCAATAACGAAAAGTCCGTAAAACAAAGGACATTTAATTTTAATTATTATTCGTCAAACCGACACACACAAACACATTAGTTAGCTGACTTCTTGTTAGCATTAGGAGCTTTGACATAAGCAACGAGCGATGCATCTCCAGTTCTAATCATTGTCCTGAGCTCATAGCCCAACCAACACTTCGAACTCTTCATATTAAAGAAAAACCCTAAACACTTACAATCACTCGTACACTTGTTTCCACAAGCTTTCTCCGTCGTCTTCGAGCCACCATTATACTTAGTCATAAAACTATCAGCTCCTTCGATCTTGAAATAATGAAACGTTTTGGGATCGCAGCTTGTAAGACTCGGTGTCTTACAAGTCTCGTCCCAACCGAGTAGTCCTCTATCACTAGGACAAGCGTTACACTGACCTCTCTTGCATAAACCAAATCCTAAACAATGTTCAGGGATTCTACATTCGTCGTTACCATCGGTATCAGCGTTAGTAAACCTCGTGTACGTCAAGTCCCACGCTGTTGCAGTAGCTGCCGTACTGTAAGTCCAGACTCGGACGTTTCCGTCTGATTCTAACCGAATGAAACTCAACGTTGTGTTGTGTTTAGGCTGCGAGAGGGTCGTTGAAACGTTGAACTGGGAACCAGAATTTACCCCTTCGAAGAATCTTCGAGGGATCGTAACGTCATGGATTGTAATTGATTGATCTTGTTGAAGAACTCGTATTCATATAGTAAGCCACTGGTTTCCGAGTTTTGTTCGTTGTGTAGTACAAAAATAGCCTCTTTGCTTCCAGGACAAGACTGTACGGTCCGTTCTGGTTGACCGATGGAGACAGTCGACTCACGAGCTTGTTCCGACCGTTGAGTTTCAAAGACTGTCCGACAAGAAGTGTATCGGTCGGAGAATCAAAGCTTTGCCATAAGAAATTTTCCTTGGCATCGTATATAACCATATTACCATTCTCCAGAATCTTGATCCCCACGGCACCTTTGTTAGCTGTGTTTGTTTGCCAGACTAAACGGCCATCGGCCTCAGCGAGTACGAGGTTAATTACCGTCTTCACCAAAAGTCAACGTCGCATTTTCTTTGACCGGTGAGCCTCGGTTAGCTTCCCAGACCCATATGAGCTCTGTTCCCGATCCGGAGTGCGAGAGTGTATGCGTTTGGAGTTGTGTTGTAGAAGCAGAGGCGGAAGTTGGTACTGAATGGTTGGAAGCCACGGACATCGGGATTGTACTCGATCGGGCTGTAATCTGTGTAGCCTCCTTGGTTGATTACATGGAACTGTTCGTCCACCGGAACTTTGGCTTGTGTTCCAATCAAGAAGACGGAGAGAGTGATGCAAAGAGATAATGTAAGATGCATACCACCGAATATTTAAAAATTAACTAAAAGTAGAAGGCTTGTGAGTCTCAACAAGTAGAAGGAATTCTCAAAAACAATTTTTAGTCTTTGTTTTGCTGTTATTTATTGGTTGGTGTGATTCGGACATCTTACTCTAAATCTCTAATTTAATCTGAGTGCTAAATCGTGCAAGATAAGCTAAACCCAGTCAACGGTTCAAAGCGAGTTCCTTTTCAGCCTGATGATTTCAAGGATTCTTGTCTCATTACCCGATTTGTTATCATGAATATTCACTAGTTTGTTAGTTTGACCACAGATAAATGGAGAAGCCCAAAATAAGGTCCATAGCTTATAGATAAATATAAAAGCCCATAACAACACGTGTGTTTTCTCAAAACGAAGTCGTTTAAGACTAGTGCCTTCTTCTCATTTTGCTACTTCCTTCTGTCCATTTCCAAGCGACGACTGTGCTTCCGATTCCGGCCGTTGTTGTCTCTCTTTCTGTCTCCGGTAATGTTTTTACGGCACTCTCTCTATTTTCCTCTTAGTTCGCATTTCTTTAGTAGTTTAGCTTACTGTGGTTTGTCACTGATTCAGCTTCCCTTGTAAGTGTGATTAGTCTTACTGTCTAAGGTTTGTCAGTTGGATTAGGAACTCTTATTTACGTTTTAGGGTTTAACCTTTTCTTCTTGGTCATTTTTCTGTTAGATCTCTGTCCAACTTGATGTTTCTGCTTGCTTGTTAGGTTACTCCTCTTCTTTATGCTTGATTTTGCTATTTGGAACCTATTCTCCTAATGCCTCTGACGAACACACAACTTTCTGAAAATTGCTTCACTTGGGTTAGCTTCTAATTGTTTATTTTGCAGATGGCACTCCCCTATGATCCCAATTTCACTATGTACGCCGAAGTCGGATACACAGAGATTGACAAGGACCCAGAGCACGGTAATTTCTCACTCTTGCAATTACTTTAACTGAACATTCGTTCACATTTTGATTTCATTTCAGATCCATCTGCGTCTGCGGCTGTTGTAGCGGTTCATCTGATAAGCTCTGCACGGCTTGCACTTGACCTGGACAGTGAGTATTCTGAGTACTCAGCTCAGTATTTAGTGGACAATGCTTCTCCACACGGGCAAGGAATCACTGTCAAAGACTGCCTTAAGTTTGCATTGGACAAAGGCATACCGAAAGCAGGAAACTGGACACACTTGGGATCCGTCTTGAAGCCCCCATCATCGTTTAAACCTGCTCTCGTTTCCATCAAAGGAGATGTGGTTGAGATTGAGAATATGAAGGAAGTACATGAGTGGGTGAAGCATCAACCGGTCGGAGCAAAACTGCATGTGTTCACTCCACACATTGATGTTGTTGGAGAGGTAAGTGTTGTCACGGTTAGTCAAAAAATTCATGAAAAAAGATTTGGATGTAATATCTGTTTTTGTGTGGTAGGGAATATACGGTGGACCGTCAGGTGAGGAAGCCCGCTATGTTGGACTTAGAGACGCCATCGTAGTTGGAACGGAGAAGATCCAGGGAAAAGCATACGCAACAGTGAAGATATGGTACAAGAAGAAGTTTAGGTACGTCAAAGTGGCTTTGGGCAGGGTGTTTATGGACACCTCTGTGGGTGTAACAAAGCCAACATTTCTGCTTGTTGACTTTGTTGTCCCACGCTTATCCATCAATTAAGCAAGAGATGTAATACTTGTGTGTTTCATCAGGAGACTTTTATCTGTAATCTCTACTTTCTAAAAACAGATTTGGGATGGAACTGTTGTGTGTACCAAGGAATTATGCATTTTACCTTTAATTTTGTTAAAGTCAGACCTCTTATACAGGCATGTTATTTCGAGCACAATGGTTTTGTCAGTCCGTTGGACCAAAGACTCGAAAACAGAGTGCTTTATTCATTGAATATGCGGTCGAGGTGACAGTAGACACCTTAACCGGAATCGAGGCTCGTATTCAAATTAGCTCATTGAGTCATATCTAATTTGGTAAGATGGAGAAAAACAAAAACAAACTTATTTGGAATGCATTAGTAAACACAATTGATATTTTTATCGATAACGTGGTTTAATACTGACATGGGTCTAGGTCCTCATCATAACGTATTGGAAAATATATAAAAAACAAAATATCGATTTAATTATTGGAAAATATATAAAAAATAAAATATTGATTTGATAAGTGTTGGAGTGATGGTAGAAATCTAAAAACATTTTTGATATGGTATATAGCTATTGTAAATTAGCGGTGACTTTGCCAATTGATACTACAATTACTGTAATTGTAAAAACACGTTACTACATTGTATTAATGATCAACTTTCCATTTTTCTAGATATATATAAAAATAAGTTCAATTTATAGATCGATTTATATGGTATAGTGTATTTGACTTGGTTGAAATTCCAACTCTGTCACTGCTAAGTATGATTTACGTTATCATTCATGTTTTATTCCAAAACCTTCATCTTCAAAAAAAAACTATATAAATCATAGTTATTTTGTAGAGTCTATTTTGTAATATAAATTTTTATCATTCCATTCATATCACAAATTGTTTTCAATTTAGTTTACACCACAAACCGCTATCACCATTGTCATCTTAGAAACCGGATGATTTTTTTTTTTTTTAAAACAAAATAAAAAAAAAACTAGATGGGTCTTCTAAGTAAAATAATCAAAGTTCAATTGTCTAATAAGGTGACGCATTGGCGCATTGCATTCGTTTAATTTAATTTAATAAAAATATTCAGATTCCATTGTTGCTTGACATACGAAATAATGCATTGCGTGCACGTGGGCTCTTGTGCATTACTGGCAATTGGCAAAAGCATATCTCTATTTGATTTTTGTATCTTATGAAATTACTTCACTTTATTAGGAGATGCAACTTGAGAATCAGTACAACATTTTTTATAAAAAAAAGAGTAGCAAATCAAAAGTTGACCCTATTGAAAACACGATAATATTTGTCACACGACTTTTCCACACCCTTCAAAGAGTAGACTTCCCATTAGCATTGGGAGCTTTAACATAAGCAACGAGCGACGTATCTCCAGTTCTAATCATTGTCCTGAGCTCATAACCCAACCAACACTTTGAACTCTTCCTGTTGTAGAAAAAACCTAAACACTTACAATCACTCGAACACTTGTCTCCACAAGCTTTCTCCGTCGTCTTCGATCCACCATTATACTTAGTCATAAAACTATCAGCTCCTTCGATCTTGAAATAATGAAACGTTTTGGGATCGCAACTTGTAAGACTCGGAGTCTTACAAGTCTCGTCCCAACCGAGTAGTCCTTTATCACTAGGACAAGCGTTACACTGACCTCTCTTACATAAACCAAATCCTAAACAATGTTCAGGGATTCTGCATTCGTCGTTACCATCAGTATCAGCGTTAGTAAAAGCCGTGTACGTCACGTCCCACGCTGTTGCAGTTGCTGCTGTACTGTAAGTCCAGACTCGGACGTTTCCGTCTGATTCTAACCGGATAAAACTCAACGTCGCGTTTTGTTTTGGCCGCGAAAGAAACGTTGAAACGTTGAATTGAGAGCCAGAGTCGACACCTTCCATGTTTAGTCCCCAAGTCGTATCGGAATCTTCGACGGCTTGGAACGTCAAGGATTGTAACTGAGTGATCTTGGAGAAGAATTCGTATTCGTAGTACGCAACTGGCTTCGGAGTTTTGTTAGTTGTGTAGTACAAAACTAGCCTCTTTGCTTCCATCACAAGACTGTACGGTCCGTTCTGGTTAACGGACGGAGACTTTCGGCTCACGAGCTTGGTCCGACCGTTGAGTTTCAACGATTGTCCAACGAGAAGAGTATCCGTCGGAGTATCAAAGCTCTGCCATAAGAACTTTCCACTAGCATCATATATCACCATATTACCGTTCTCGAGAATCTTGATCCCCACGGCACCTTTATTAGCCGTGTTCGTCTGCCAGACTAAACGGCCATCGGCCTCAGCGAGTACGAGGTTACCGTCTTCGCCGAAAGTCAACGTCGCGTTTTCTTTGACCGGTGACCCTCGGTTAGCTTCCCAAACCCATCTGAGAGTTGATTCTTGGGCTCTGTTTCCGATTCGGAGAGCGAGAGTGTATTCGTTTGGAGTTGTGTTGTAGAAACAGAGGCGGAAGTTGGTGCTGAATGGCTGGAAGCCACGGACGTCGGGATTGTACTCGATTGGACTGTAATCTGTGTAGCCACCTTGGTTGATTACATGGAACTGTTCGTTCCCCGGAACTTTGGCTTGTGTTCCGATCAAGAAGATGGAGAGAGTGATGCAAAGAGCTAATGTGATTGAGAACTTCATTTTTTTGTGATGTGTTTTGGTTTTTCAGAGTAAGGCTCTATTTATAGGAGCCAAGAAAGTCTCTGTTTTGGAAATAGTTGATGATCGAGTATTTTATTTTATACTATATCGATAATATAAATGTTTAAAGAGTATATTTTGTACGACTTTTTTGGTCTTTGTATTGCTGTATAATCTATTGATTTTGATGGTTTTGTTTTTGAACGTTTTATAAAAGCTTATCTTCAATCTTAAGGCTAACCCGTGCAAGATTAGCTAATCGTAGTCAACGATTGAAAACGAGTCCTAGTTAAGCCAGACTTTAGCTAAGGTGTTTTCTTCATGATTTCGAGATTTATCTTTGTTAATGTATACTTATAGTTTAATAAGCTTGATTGAAAAAGCAAACAGATTAAAGACGACATATGTGTAATAACGTCATAGTTTTATCTTTTAAATGAATACCATACCCAAATTTGAAATATTTTTTTAGTTGAACAAGATTCGTAATATAGTGGTTTTTTTTTTTTGTAACTGTAATATAGTGGTTTTGTTCTAATGTTTCATTGTGTCATCACCTAGATTTCGACTCTAGAATATGCTTAATAACTAGTAGACCACTATTACTTGGCTAGATTTGCTCTAGTTTACAATTGATACTCGGGAAAAACCCTGAAAAATACACCAACTATTTAATCTTTGCCAGAAAAATACACGAATTGTTTACATTGCCATATTAATACACCAAGTTAATTTTGTTTCCAGATTAATACATGAACTCATTAATTTTGTCATTTTAATACATGAACTTATAAAACTAATTCTGAAATTCCAATTTTACCCTCAACATTCTCCCTCAAATCAATTTGTTCTTCCTTTTACATAAAATTCAAAAATAAATAATTACAAAATGCAAAAAATTATGAAATTTCTTTAAAAATGTTTTATAATATTTTATGTGGTTTAAGGGCTTAAAATGTAAGATTTCGAATTAAAACCCTAAACCCTAAAATTCTAAACCTTAAAATGAGTTTTAAGCCGTCAACCCTTCGAATATAAACCTTAAAACCTTAAAACTTGAACCTAAATACTTATTAGACATTAAACCCAAACCATACAAAAATTCAACCCTAAATAAAAAAATTTTAAGCCCTAAATTAGCACTTATGATTTAAAATGGGTAATCCAATCTGATTTGAATTATTTAGGGCTTCAATTTTTTGATTTAGTGTTGAACTTTTTTAGGGTTGGGGTTTATTTTGTAATAAGTATTTAGGTTCAAGTTTTAAGATTTTAGGGTTTATATTCTAGGGATTTACGGCTTAAAACTCATTTTAAGGTTTAGAATTTTAGGGTTTAGGGTTTTAATTGAAAATCTTCGATTCTAAGCCCCAAAACCATATAAAATACTATAAAACATTTTAAAATTTATTTCATAATTTTTCGCATTCTATAGTTATTTATTTTTGAATTTTATGTAAAAGGTAAGAAAAAATTGATTTGAGTGAGAATGTTGAGGGTAAAATTGAAATTTTATAATTATTTTACATGTTCATGTATTAAAATGGCAAAATATAATGAGTTCGTGTATTAATCTGGAAATTTATTAACTTGGTGTATTAATATGGCAATGTAAATAATTCGTGTATTTTTCTGGTAAAGATTAAATAGTTGGTGTATTTTTCAGGGTTTTTCCCTTGATACTCCAATTAATAAGTTTTACATATTTATGATTCTTTACATAGACTTATTATTTTCTTTAATAATAACGACCTTTTACAATAGTTTAACGATTAAATCGGTGTAAAATACCTGAATTAATAATATAGACAAAAGTGTGACATGTTTCTTATACAACCCAGGTTAATATAAATAATTACTTTGTTTTGTCGGGTTTTAATCATACTTTCTTGCATTAGTAGAAGCACAAATACAATAAGTGGAAGAACTCAAAAGTGGTACGAGAGCTACGTATTTTACTATAGAACCCCAAAGATATATAAATCATTGATCATGCATTTATTAGAGAAGTAGGACCTTTGCAACTACTTTTGTAATTATTTATGACTCAGCAGCCACCGAGGAATATGCTCGTGGTCGATTCTCTCGTCACGTTTGGATTTATTTGAATTATTATTTATTGACTCATATTAGCATTGGATTCGAGATGATTAAACAACCATTTTGAGATAATTATCCTATAGTCTTTTTATAGATATAACAAAGAACGGTAACTATCTATCGTTCATAATTAACCAACCACTTGTGAAAGTAAAGAATCTTAGATAAAGTTGAAAGTGATTAACAAAAATAATTAAGACAGTGTTATAGATCGGAATCTATAGACTATAGTGTTTCCCATTACCCGGCGGCTTGTCAGGTGTGTGGGACCTTTTAGACAGGCGGCTCAACATTTCAATTTTTTAAAGTTTATTTTGGCAATTTTTTAGTGGTCCATGTGCCAACTTGTAGTTAGCATATTTTAGAAGAGGAAAGTCATGGCTCAAGGTTCTGTACCATATCTAAGTAATTGTTTCGAGTAAAAGCTTAAGGCCAAGCTTGGTTATTACCAGGCCTATTATAATAAACATTTGTCTCGTATATATGGGCTTCAATACATGGTTATTGCAGAGGTTAACATTAGCGAGACTAAAATGGACTTTTTACAATGACGAAATCCGAACTTTAAAAGTTTATCACTTCCGTCTCCACTTATGTAAGTGCAGTCCAGATCTGTGGCTTTGGTATAATTAATTTTTACTCCCAAGTTTGTACGTGTGATTTTTTTGCTGAAAAATCGAAAGAAAAATCTAAGCATGGGATCGAGAATGAAGTCTAAGATAACATTTATTCTATGTTGATTTTACTTCCAGTGTCCAAAGTTGTCACCCAAGAAGCCTGTGAAACTCCGTGGGCTTGTTTCTTTCCTTTCTTTTTCGTTGTCTTTAGCTGCTACGCCGCTCCGCATTGTTGATCCATTTAAGCTTAAAAATCAGAATGGTACAAACAAACCAAACTTGAATGTGTATTGGGCGTTCGACATAGTGGGCATTCTTGCTTCTCGTTACACCATTCCATAATGCAGCTCCTGCACAACATGACATATGACTCTTTTAACAAGACCATAATGTTTACGGTGTCACCCAAGAAGCCTGTGTAGCTTTTGGTTTTTTAGAGTCCATTTTTTAATCTTTGGTTCTATAGTACCAGTGAATGTCTGTTGTCGTTACAAGGTTCACATCTTTTCATAGTAATCTGAACCGGTCAGATATGAGGACATATTGATTTGGTTTGGATTTAAGTACTCGNATTACCAACAAAAGACATGACCACAAGGAGTAGCCGTCGGGTGCTGACGGTTGCTTAAACAGAGAGTGCATTTTCCTACTGTCTGCAACCACAACCACATAACAAGGTAGAAACATCTAAGATGACAAGTGATAGCAAATTGATTTTCAGACGAGAACCAGAATAGTCACAAAATAAGATTACTCTTATAAGTCCGTCTCACTAGAAAC
>OVAF01002446.1:0-15805 GCA_900406245.1 Odontarrhena argentea | reverse complement strand
TTTTTTTTTTTTTGGTTGTCATATATAATTGAAGTGAAAAACGCGGTCTAAGTAATTTTTTGGCTAAGTGTGTTCACACGGATACAAATAATTTTAGGCTCCAAAAGTAAAATAACTTCCCGCTTATTGAATTTTACGAAATAGCTTATATAAAATGCTATCATAAGATACCTAAATTTCATTTTCCATCTTTGATAGCACTTACGAAAATCGAGCTATCGTAATGTGCTATCAATGCCCATATTTCTTGTAGTGATCAATTGCTTCGAGCATATCTTGTTTTCCATTCGTAAAGTTTATTCCCATTCTCTGATATCCTCTGTTCAAGCTCAACAACAATTCACGATTATCCGCAAAACACTAATTATATACTTGAATATAGTTACTAATTTTAATTAGCAAATTAAAGGCCTGCGTAGAAAATTAAAGATGTTGCCAGAAAAAGATCATGCACCCTTGCTGTAACTAACTATATAACATGTGTAAAATATTCCAAAATGTTTTATATCTACATCGCATTCTTAATACAGTACTTGTTTCGTTCATTACGAACAAAATATCACACATATATACACATTTTCATAAGGTACAAACAAACCTGTATCCAGCAGCTGGAGTAATCTTGATCTTAAGTTTCTCTTCTAAAGGAAGTTGGAAGAATCGATGAGTCATCTCTTTCACTTTCTTCATTAGCCCTTCCGAAATTCCATGACCAATCTGTTCCGTACACTCACTCATCATAATTTTTTTAAAAAGAAAAACTCAATTTCTTTTTTCTTTTTTTTTGTTACCACGTAGAAGAAACCGATGTCCCGACAAGCCCTGTCAAGTTTTCCGACAACCTCCACCACCCCGACGTCCTCTGCCATGTCGGAATCATCACATTTGAGTAGTAAAGGACTAATGTCTGCAACAACAACAACAACAACAACAATGTCTCATTTTAGTGACGACTTTGATTAATTTGCATGGAAAATAATGACTTTATAGGGGTTTTGTCCGCACCAATAACTGGTAGTGCACTAGTTTTGAAGTCTGCTGCCATTTTGAGATTCTAAAACAATAATGCTTTAATTGGTCTTACATATTGTAGTGGATGGATCATATATATTATATATATATGCTTCTACAATAAATATATAGCTGCACATGAAAAACAAGGTTAATTACACGTTGTCCCTATTCTCTAGATGCCAAATAGCCTGTGCGCCCGTGAGATTTGCATGGATGTGATTCTGACATTTGCCTCATCCCTTTTACTCTATCATGTTTGATGTATTATTGATAAACTCCAACAACAAAAAACAAAAAACATCACAATATTTCATATCCCGTGGTTAAATATCCGTTGAAATAAATATATTATTAGTATTGATAAAATTATTAATAAATTTTAGGAGAAAGACAACAAAATTTTCATGAATATAATGTGATATTTTCATATAATTATCATTTGTGTACACTATATGTGTAAGTTAACTTGACCAATAATTTTGAGGGATTTTTTGCAAAATACTCTCTTTGGGTTTTGAATTATTTTAAAAATACCTTTTCTCATTTTGTGGAAAATTATCCTTTTTAATAATATAAATAGACCTTTTATTCATGTTTTAATTATACAAATAACAATTAAACAAAAAATAAAATAAATTAATTGTAATGTAATAACAAATGAAAAAATCCCTCACGTGTTGAATCCTTGTTTTTAGCTATGGAATATTTTCTTAATATTAAATTTTATGATACAATATGAAATTATTATTTTCTTCTTAAGATTGCTACAAAATTAGATATAAAATATTATTAAAATGTATCACATTAATATCTAATATAAGATATAAAGTATTAGTAATGTATGAGATAAATATTCGTTATTAGTTCATTAACTTTAAAATAACTAAATATAGTTTTTGATTTTATTGATGATTATCTCTTAAATATTTTTGGGTTTTTTTTTTAACACTTGATTTATTATTTTAAAGCAAACTACAATTCTACAATGAGAAACTTTAAACTATCCCTTATCGATCCACGCCTCCATGTCTCAGTGTCGTCAGATGCGGCTGATCACGTCGATCCACGCCTCCATGCTTACCTTCACGTCTTCACACGCGGCTGATCGCAACGAATGGTCATACTTGCACATCGCGGGAGATCTCCAGTAGGAACTACCTCCAATAATCTGCAAATAAATCGCATCGGCTAGGGTTCGAACCCTAGACCTCTTGGTGTAGATAAGCATCAATAATCCTTTGATCAACCACTGGACCAAAGGTACTTTCACTAAATATTTTTGTCTATATAAATCAATCGTAAAGCTTTTCTCATCATAAACTTAGAACTTCATAATATTAACGTGAGTAGCTTTCTCATCAGGTAATTTTTTTTTATCATTTATAAGTTATTAGGATTCATGTTGTTAATTATTGCATGTGAGATGAACTAAAGGCCAATGTTGGTGTTGTTTAAATTTTTATAAATTATAATAGCCATGTTCTAGTTTTTATAGATTTGATTTGTAATGAGTAACATATTAGGATAATAACTAGATTAAATATTTTTAGCAGATTAAACGAAATTATATTTAATATATAATTCTTTTTCTTTAAATTTTAAATGAGGCTAAAAAATTAGTGTTAAACCAAAAATGAAAAAAGGTATTTTTAAAATTTCAAAACCCAAAGAGGGTAGTTTTCCAAATTCTCCCTAATTTTGATCGAAGTTTGAGTGAGAGACTAGTTATTGTGGTGACATTCTTATTCTACCTTGTTTTCATGCCTAAAATATGTGTGTTATAATCGGTCTTGGATAAAATTAAAATTAGTTAGCTGTTAACTAAAAAATTAAGTTTAGGAGTCGACCGGTACGAACTTGAAAAACTATAATTGTAGCTGTAAAATATGTGGTGTTGTTTATTTTTTTTTAAACTATGATTTAAGGAAGAAAAGGATCATTTTCATGAATTTTAAGAAAAACTTTTCTACAAAAATAAGAAAAAAAAAAATTGTCTTTGAAAATAAAAATATTTAGAGGATTGTGAGAAATGGCTTTCCCAACTCTTTTTCCTAAAAAAAAAGTTTTTACATTTGTCCTGTATTGGGCCGAAGCCCATCGAGAGGGCATAATATTGTTCTTAAGGCCTCATCGGGGTTGTGGAAACAAAATGAAGCTCAGTTAAACCTCTTCCCTACCGACGTTCCTCTCGATCTCTATCTTCACCGTCGCATCCTCTTTGTCCGCACGATTCTCAGACTCACTGGTAATTTTCTTTTGATTGTTTTCCGCTTAATTCCGAGATCTGTTCTTCGTAGGTTTTAGATTCGATTCGTTTCGTTTAGGGTTTCTATCAGATCTTTCGATTTGAATCTGAATCCGTTCTCTTCGCTTTTCTAGGGTTCGTAAGGTTTAGGGTTAAACGATGTACAACGGAATAGGGTTACAGACTGCTAGAGGATCAGGAACTAATGGTTATGTTCAGACGAACAAGTTTTTCGTGAGACCTAGGACTGGTGGTAAGCCTGTTAGTGGAAAAGGTTTTGAGGATGATCAAGGCACTGCTGGTTTATCTAAGAAACCCAACAAAGATATCCTCGAGCATGACCGTAAGCGTCAGATTCATCTTAAGCTAGCTATTCTTGAGGACAAGCTTGCTGATCAGGGCTATTCTGATGCTGAGATTGCTCAGAAGCTTGAGGAAGCTAGGGTGAATCTTGAATCTGCTGCTGCTGCTTCTCAAGAGAGTGATGGAACGGGTGATGCGAAGATCTCTGATACTCAAACCCATCAGGTTGCTGCGAGGAAAGAGAAGCAGATGGAAGCGTTTCGAGCTGCTTTGGGTTTGCCTGACCAACAGGAGGCTGAAGAGGGTATTATTGAAGATGAGCCTGAGGGTTTTGAAGGTGGTAGACTTAAGGAAAGGCGTGAACATTCTTTTTTGGACAGAGATAGTAGGAGGAAGGTAGATGAGGATGTTGACGACAAGGATGTTAAGGGTAAGGAAAGTAAGAAGCTGAGGGGTGATGATGATGTGGTTGAAGTGAAGCGCCACAAGAAAAAGGAGAGCAAGAAGAGAAGACACGATGATTCATCTGAGTCTGATGAAAGTGGCCGTGACCGCAGAAGGCGCTCTAAGAAGAAGGCTAAGGGGCGTAAGCAAGATAGTGACAGTGAAAGTGACTCGAGCAGCTCTGATTCCGACTCTAGCAGTGACGGTGGAAAGAAGAGAAGGAGGAAGGCTACAAAAAAACGCAGTAGGAGCAAAAGAAGTGTCTCTTCTGAATCTGAAGAAGTTGAGAGTGATGACAGCATGAAACTTAGAAGGTCACATAAAAAGAGTCGACCCTCCAACCGATCTGTCTCTAAAGAAGTAAGGGAGAAACATGATGAACCAAAAAGAGATGGGCGAAAGAGGCATGACTCTGATGTTAGCGAGACCGATTCGGAGGATAAGAAGCAGCAACTGCGAAAGAAAGAAGAAGCTTACCATGGACGAAGGAAGCAGGAAAGAGATGGGGAAGACGAGGAGCCCAGTCATGTGAAGGACAGGTATAGAGGTGATTCTGGTGGCAAGAAAGCTGCAAGAGACTCTGATGACAGTGAGCCTGAGTTTGTGCACAAGAAGCAGCTACGCAGTAAAGTAGAGGCTTACAGTGGAGGAATGGAGCAGAAAAGAGATGTGGAAGAGGATGTGTCCAGGCGAGGCGATGACAGGTATAGAAGTGATTCTCGTAGCAAGAAAGTTGCAAGAGACTCTGATGACAGTGATACCGAGTATGAAATTAGGAGGAAGCTAAAGGATGAAAGTTACCAAAGAGGAAGGAAGCATGTAAGTGAGGATGATGAGGACTACAGTGACCATGGGAGGGACAGGTATAGAAGTGATGATGTTGGTAAGAGACATGGAACAACTAAGGAAGACGATGATGAGGAAGGCTATAATAATTCTAAGATGGATAGGTACAGAGGTCGAGCGATTGAGGAAGATGAAGACAACGACAAAGGAGCTGATGACAGGGATAGATACAGACAGAGGCGAGAAGTTGTCAAGGAGGATGGCAGAGACAGGTACAGAGGCGATAGGGATGACAGGTACAGAGGTGATGCTGCTGGAAAAAGAGGTACGGCAAGTAAGGATGATGAGAGAGATAGCAGAGAGCGAGACTACTCAAACAAAGGCCGAAGTCGTTACGATGGGCGATCAAGCAGGAAGAGATCCTCGTATGGTGATAGAGACTGATGATTATGTTTCATCTGTGTGGACTAAGTTTCTAAAATGCCAGTGTTGCTATGTATTTTCTTCTCTTTGCACTTTGGGATCCGTCACAACTTAAACCTTTGTTTTTTTGCTTGCAAACTGATCCATGAGTCATGAGACGTTCATCAAGGTTTGTTCAGATCTATTATCATCTATCATCACACGCGTCGGATTCACGTTGGTCCATGGACCCTGTAATAATTTGATAGATATGATCAAATTAATCACATTTGAAAACATTTAATGCATGAACTAAATTAGGCTTGTAGGTTTTTGGTATGAAATCTCATGTATAGATACAAAATCTAGGTGATAAAATCTTCTTAGTTAATTTGATGATTTTAAGAGCTTTATAACGAAAAGAGAGAGCGCGGGACGAGAGAAGAAAGCAAAAATAAAAGAGGGAGAAAAATTTAGCTGCGGAAATGGGAAGACGAAGGAGTTGAACAAGACGAAGAAGATTAGCTTCGTGAGTCTCCACTTTCAAACTTGTCTAGTATCAACTCCTCTTCAGGTACTTTCTCTTGCTTCGCTCTTTTTTCATCTCAATCTTTCGCCGATTGTCACTGTTCCCTTTTCCCGATCTGGGGTTTCTACCTGAATCGTTTGACCTAGATGCGATTTCATCTCCTGGAGTTTGCGATTAGGGTTTATTCCTGTGAAATGGCGAGATAATGTTTTGTTCATATGGTCCAGAATCAAGATTGGGGTTAATGAATGTTGTGTGTTTTTCTAGGGTTTTCGATTGCTACTGGGTGGTGACACAATGAGCAGACCCAACACCCGTAACAAGAACAAGCGAGCAAGACCATCTGACGCTGTTGATTCCTCTTCTCAAATTCTCCGGTACAATTCAAAAATCCCATCTTTGTTCAACCTTTGGCTTTCTCACTTGTCGCATTTCCCTCAATTATTTCTTTATTGCAGGAAAATTCACGAGGCAGGTGATGTTACTGAAGATGACATTAATCAGCTTTTCAAGCTATGGAAACCCGTTTGTCAAGGTTGTCGTGTCAACACCCGGGACAATCCCAACTGCTTTTGTGGCCTTGTTCCACCCCCTAATGGAAGCCGCAAGACTGGTTTGTGGCAGAAAACATCTGAAGTGATTCAGTCTTTTGGTCCAAATCCTAACTTGGATCGTCGTGCTTCTGATTCTACACCCGCCGGTCTCACCAATTTGGGTGCTACTTGCTATGCCAACAGTATCCTTCAGTGTCTCTACATGAATACTGCTTTCAGGGAAGGGCTCTTTTCTGTCGAGGTTGATGTCTTGAAACAGTTTCCGGTCTTAGATCAGATTTCTCGCCTTTTTGCACAGCTGCATGCTAGCAGCAGGTCTTCTGTCGATTCCGATGCTTTTGTTAAGACGCTAGAGTTGGATAATGGGGTTCAACAAGATACCCATGAGTTCTTGACATTGCTTCTGTCCTTGCTTGAGCGTTGCTTACGCCATTCTGGAGTTCCCAAGGCCAAAACAATAGTGCAAGATCTCTTCCGTGGTAGTGTCTCGCATGTGACCACGTAAGAATGACCTTATTTTTGTTTAAGAAGATTTATTTGTTTTTAACATCTACATCTGAGTTAGGTAAGTGCAGAGGTCATGAAATATTGAAGCACATGAACATATATGCTTTGCGGTGTCTTTTATCATCCATTTATTTGTTTTACTTTATGGTATTGTAGTTGCTCAAAATGTGGGAGGGAATCTGAAGCTTCTTCAAAGGTGGAAGATTTTTATGCGCTTGAATTAAATGTCAAGGGCCTCAAAACTTTGGATGCTAGTTTGAATGATTATCTTAACTTGGAGCATCTCGATGGGGATAATCAGTACTTTTGTGGAAGCTGCAATGCTAGAGTAGATGCCACACGCTGCATTAAGCTCCGCACACTACCTCCAGTTATTACTTTTCAGCTTAGACGATGTGTTTTTCTTCCTAAGGTAATTTCCTCGATCTTAAGATGCCCTGTTTCATGTTCCAGTTGTGAAGACCAATATCTCATGTTTTGACTAGTCATTTCTCGTATTTGCATAAGAAAGTTAATCAATCTCCTGCGTGGCTTTTTTTTGTCAACTAGAAGTATCCTGACCTCTATTATGTCTTCCTGTGTTACAAGTGCTGAGGAATTTTCTTGTATATTATCTTGGCTGATTGAGTTCTGTAATTTCATAGCCATGATCATTCTCATACCTTTGCCTTTTTCCTTCTTTTGATAGAAACTTGCATGTTTTTATGCTTAAATCTAATGATCATTTCGTCTTATATAATCTTAGACAAGAATTGAAGTCGTGTGAATTTTTCCCTTTTTTGGCTGGCTCGTGTCAACAGACTACAGCAAAGAAGAAAATTACCTCCTCTTTTTCCTTTCCTCAAGTACTGGATATGGGATCAAGATTGGCAGAGTCTTCTCAAAACAAGTTGACATATGATCTCTCTGCCGTGTTAATCCACAAAGGAAGCGCTGTGAATAGCGGCCATTATGTTGCTCACATAAAAGATGAAAAGACTGGCTTGTGGTGGGAATTTGATGATGAACATGTGTCAGAACTGGGTAAACGTCCATTCAGTGAAGGCTCTTCTTCTACTCCACACTCTGAGAGTAATGGTACGGCTAGTAGTGGGAGTACCGCAGATGTCATTGAAACAGGGTCTTCAGAGTCTAGGCCTGCTATTAAGTCAGAGGTTTTCTCATCTAGTGATGCATATATGCTTATCTATAGTCTTAGATGCGGTAAACAGGAAAAACAGGAAGGTAAAAAAGAAAATCCTATAGAAGTAGCGAAAGGAGAAGTTGATAGTGTTCAACAGCTTGAATGTGGCTATCTTCCGTTACATCTTTACGAATGGATCAGTAGCTCGAATGCATTATTTCTTGAGCTTTGCCAGCAATACAATTTAAGAAAGGAAAAAGAATTGAATTCTTTGACTGAGAGGAGGCAAGAAGTACGGACTATAGTTGCAGAAGCTGCTGTTCAGTCACTTGAAGAACAGTACTATTGGATCTCCACAGATTGGCTTCGTCTATGGGCTGATACCATTATGCCTCCGTAAGTAAAGCTCATAGATGCATTTGCTGTTATTCTCTATATACCTGTGCCAACTGCATTACCTTCAGCATAAGATGGATTTAAATGTGCAACAATAATATTACGTCTTTCATATGCATCATCTACGATTTATCAGAATATGATGGTTATCTTACAACCTCCACACCAAATTTTTTTATTTTATTTTTCCTTTGAGAGTTTGTATTTGATTTCATATTTCAGTTCTACCTAGTGGTAGTAACTACAATTTTCTGTCAAAGAAATTCGAATATACTCATTCAATTTCTCTTGATCATATTTGTTCTTGCATGATGTAGGGCTTTGGACAACACCCCTTTACTGTGTTCTCATGGGAAAGTTCTTGCCTCAAAAGTTAATTGCATGAAGCGAATATCTGATCTTGCATGGGCCAAGTTAGAATCAAAGGTATGTGACATACTCAACGTTTTGGGGATTTGGTTAGCTCCTTTCTTTTCATGTTTTGCGTCAGCTGCCAAGATAAACCATCTGTCAAGTAAAATCGTATCGTAATTTCTAGATTCCACTGGGCAGACTTCTGTTTCTGGTTTTATTTGCTGAGTCCCTTTTTATTATTTTTCCTCTCCTATAAACGTTTTTATGATGCTCTGTTATTGCTTCTGATGCAATCGTTCTCTCTTACATTTAGTATAACGGTGGACCAAAGTTAGGGAAAGAGGACTACTGCAGGGACTGCCTTATGGATGGTGCTCGCATGGTTGTCTCTTCTGACAGCTATAGGGATCGAAGAACATTCATGAAAAGCATAGCAAGTGATGTTCTTTCTGGAAAGTGTGAGGACGGAATGTATTATATCTCTAAAGTATGGTATGTATCACAGTGTCCTCTAACTTCTAGGTTTCTCATATAGTTTTTTTTGCTTATTTGTGCTTTTTGACAGCTTGATGCATATGCATATGCATATGCATATGCATATGCTGGCTTTATATAAGGGAGATCCTAATTACTATTATTTGTGGGGTGTTTCCACAGCTAGCTCTGTCTATAATAGGCGCCATTGGGACTGACCACAGGTTTAGGAAATCTAGCTCTCTAACAAAGTAAAATCATGTTTCTAGGTTGCAGCAATGGATAAAAAGGAAAAACCTTGATGCTCCAAGTGAAGGAGATGCAGGGCCCACCAATGCCATTACGTGCAATCATGGAGGGTTGATGCCAGAGCAAGCGCCAGGAGCAAAAAGAATTGCTGTCCCAGAGAATTTCTGGTTATTCCTTGTTGAAGATTCTCTGAAAGTGATGCCAGAAGATGGTAAAAGTTGTCCTTGTTTCCCTTTGGACTCAAACCAATGTTGTCATTGCACAGAGGAACTTACCGAGGTTGCATCCTTAGAGGATTCACTAAGGTAATCATAATAGTCGTCGTTTTTATATGTTTGTGATATTCTTGCATATCTTCTTACCTTCTATCTGATGCAACAGAACATTAAAGGTCAAGCAGCGTCAAAATCACGAGAAATTAGCCATGGGAAAGGGTATACCATTAACTCCACAAAGCCGATATTTTTTGTTGCCTTCTCCATGGCTACTGCAGTGGAGAAGCTATATTAACATGACTGGGAAAAATAGCTCTTCAGCTCCAGAGCCTGAACTTCTGGATGGAGTCGTGAGTACTCTAAAATGCCAAAAGGTAAAATCCTTTGCTCGGCAGCGAATTTTTTATTCAGTTTACTAGCAGTTGGTTTTTGTGGAAGAAAAATCTGAACGTAAAGTAGTGCTTGATTCTAAATCATTTTCCTTTACCGCTTTCTCTGTTTTCTCTCATATACCCATTTTAGTATGTACTGGTAAACACAGGTGGATATAACCTGTTGTATGTCAGCAAACCTTATTTCATCTTCCCATTACCAATTTTTGAGCAAAAAACTAATAGCTTTTTTCTTCTGCTGTATGTTTCAGCACACAAGACTCCTTGAAAGGCTCCCTGAACTTGTCTGCAGGCGTGGCTCATTTTTTCAGAAAAATCCATCAGTAAGTGTAGTACAATGGATCTTAATCTGTTAAACAATAGAGCTAGTATTGGAATGAGAAACTGATAAGTGTTCATCAGAAACAAAGGAGAGATATCAATGAATCTTTTTTACTGGTTCTGATAGTTTAATTCCGTGGTTTGACTTCGTTTCAGTGAGAGGGAAATAGGTTCTGAATTTAACAAATTGGTGTAGTGAATCATTAGACGGGAAACTCTGATTTTAATCTAATTCTGGTTTCTTGCACCTTTTTCTAGACAGACAAGCTGACAATCATTCCTGAGGATGACTGGAAACATTTCTGTGAGGAGTGGGGAGGAATCATGGAGAATGGAGTATCTGCTCTTTTTGAAGTTGGTTACGATACAGATCAAACTTCATCCAAAGACATAATTGATCTTGAGAAGCAATCTTCTCCTAATGATAATATGGACATCGATGCTCAACAACTTATTCTCAGGACATCACCAGAGGTATTTGCATTCCTATGTTTCAATACATGTAGCAGCTATGTTTATCTTGATCCTTTTATTGTGTCAACATCTTGAGCTTGTGATAATACACTTAAAGGCGATGTTGGCTTCGCTTTTTGGATTGGTCCTTATATGAGGATTAGATGCGTTATGATATGCTATTCTCTTTTTATTAAGCAGATCATATGATTTTGCGTTGACGTTGATTATCATATGACTTCCATGATTAGAGTCGCAATTAACAGGATTTTTTATTTGCTAGATTTGTGAGGAATGCATAGGAGATCGAGAAAGCTGTGAGTTGATGCAGAAACTTAGCTACTCCGAGGGAGATGTATTTGTCTGTCTTGTTCGTGGAAAAGAAGCTCCAAAGGCGATCCTAGAAGCATCTGACTCCAGCTTTGAGGTGGATAGGCGTACGTCAAAGCGATCTCGGAGAACAAATTATGGAAACCTGACAAGTCTGAAAGTGTCTGCATCAACAACTGTGTACCAATTAAAGATGATGATATGGGAATTACTTGGGGTAAGGTCCTTTTAGACTAACATTTTCTGTTTCAGTCGATTACTTGCG
Source organism: Odontarrhena argentea (assembly GCA_900406245.1). Taxonomy (NCBI): domain Eukaryota; kingdom Viridiplantae; phylum Streptophyta; class Magnoliopsida; order Brassicales; family Brassicaceae; genus Odontarrhena; species Odontarrhena argentea. The sequence goes on along the minus strand of OVAF01002446.1, from coordinate 4,449 downwards.
GATATACAATGACATAGGGCTCAAATAATATGCAGGTAATGAAGGAAAACCAGGAACTTCACAAAGGCACAAAACTGATTGATCAGGAATCTGCAACCCTTGCAGATATGAACATATTCCCTGGCGACAAGCTTTGGGTGAGAGATACTGAGTTGCATGAACATCGCGATATTGCTGGTAACCAAATTTACCATTATTCTTCAACAGCTAATGGTTCCCTACAACTCTGCTTAGTGAGATTGTCCATTAAAAAATAATCTTCTTGATGTTTCAACAGATGAGTTATGTGATAAGAAAACGGGGGCTCAAGATATCGAAGAGGGGTTTCGAGGGACGCTTCTGACTGCAGATATCTCTTCTGAAGCGTGCTAGAAGTTGTATTTTAAGATCAAAGTGTAAAAACAGAGGGACTGGGAAAGAGTCATTGGACAACATCTAGAGGAGGTAAAAAGCTCATTTGCTACTTTCTGCAATTATAATCTCTTGTCTGCGTGTCTTACGTGCTTTTGTTTCTCAGTTAGTTGTGCAGGAGACATTTTTTGAGTCAGTTTTTGTAAAGGCAAGGCTTTGGAGCTTTAATATAACAAACACAAAAGTTTGGAGAAAAGCTTGCACATGCTGAATTTGTAGATTTTAAAAGCCTATTCTGGATGGATGTTTGAAGCTACTTAGGCTTTTGTGTTTGTGTGTTTCTGTGTACTCTTTAGTTAAATGTGATATTGCGTTTTAAACTCCTCATTCTCTCTCTCTCGTTTAAGTCAATGTCTTAAACTCTTTTTGTGATGCTCATCTTGGGACTTTGTGCCCATACATATATTATATATGAACCAACTCATGACTTAAGCAGGCTTAATCGGAGTTTCAGTCATTAGATAAAAGGTTTAAGCTTTCAGTGATTATTATTGTAACTTTACGTCATACCATTACGTACTGCAATGGTTTTATACGAATTACAGTGAATCTACTACAACTTCAGGTTAGTTACTCATCTAAATGGGTCATCTCAAGTAATGGCTTTATTATCTCGAGGCCTGTGGAAAAGAAATCTGTACTGAGGATCCTCATAAGAAAACCAGATTTCACTATCACATAATGAAAACGATTCAAACTTTATTATTATGTGCGTGGAAAGTTTCTTTTACAGAAAACTAAAAACGTAAGCATAGTGTGTATTATACAAAAGAGTTAAGTATTGGTCATCAAATCCATATTTACAAACATCCAGTTGATAGGCTCATTATCTTGATTACTCTTTATTTTGGCTCAGTGGACACGAGTTGCTCCAGACCCGCTCTTGGATTTGGAAAGAAGCAGGTCTTTCAGCTGCTTGTAGTTTTTCAGCTCCTCAAGTGCATCTGATGTGCTTCGAGCCATTAAAAATTCGGATTCTGTCCCTGACACGGAGACTGACCCTTCTCTTTGAATCCCAGACATTGATGCATTGTAAGTGCTCGAGTCTTGTCTTAACGGTGGTGCAGTCTTCAGCATGTGTACCAGAACGCCAACCGCTGCATCCTGTGACTTTCTCCCTATAGGTAGGGACTGTGATATGGAGCTTGAAGTTCTCCTCCGGTCAAGACTTTGACTGCACCAAAAGTATTGTAAAATTGAAGTCACCAAAAGCTAGAAAATCCCAAGAAGTGAAATTAACAGCTACAATACACATAAATGATAGAGAGGCCAGGTTAGTGTCTCAATGTCAACATTATACACCTTGATGACACTGTCTCATTGTTCAGCTTTCTGTGTAAAGAGTTTAGAAAACTAAACATATATATCCTTCGAATCGTTTAAGTTGGGTAATGGGGGTTAAGCCAAACTACCTTGATTGAAGTCCTGACTCTTCAACATCATCAAAGTCAAATGGGCACGAACAATCTGGGTCATCCAAGTCATCTTGGGAAGATAATCTACTGGGGCTCCTAGAAAACCCGAATCTTGGTGAGCCACTCGAAGACAGAAGTCCAGAAAAGCGGCCTGAATCATATTTGCTGTCCTTTGATAGCTGAAGATTATATAAAAAAAAAAAAACATATCAGATTAGGCAATACAAAAGATTGTGATCTCACGCTTCGTTACATTAAACACATAAAAAATAAAAAGTATAACCTTCTGGCCAGGGTAATGATTCATTAATCCAGAAGGAGACTCTCCGCTTCTGGAACTCTTGTACAGTGCAATCCCAGGCAATGAGTCCTGCGATGAAGGGGAGCGTCTTGTGCTTTTGGGGGAAAAGGGTGGGAGTGGATTCCTACTTGGCTCAGAGAAGTTAGATGAAATGTATCTATTGAATGTAGCTGAAGGAATGGTCACTGGAGCAGTCCCTGGTCTCACATTAATCCGTGGACTGTTACTCCCTGAAATGTATCTTGGCGTAGAGGGAGAACACGATGGTGAAAAAGGAGGTGAGAGCTGGTGACTGTCACCAAAAGCATCGGTACGTGACCAGTGGAAATCGTGTAACCCAGGTGAAAATTGATGCGAATGAGCAGGCGAAAAAGAGTGGTTTGGTGTAGCGAAATGAGCTGGAGGTCTGTGAAAGCCGCTGGTCCAGCTATGGGGACGCTCAGAAGATGAATTCGTCAATGGAGGCCGACCTGCTCTATTTGGAAAGGATGTGCCTTCAACACTTTGCCCTGGAGAAGGGAAAAATCTCATAGGGTCCGTTGCAGGACTTCCTACGTAGTCAGTTATGATTCTTGGAGGCAATGTAATGTGAGCACCGAGATTAAAATCAGATAAGTCAGAACGGTAAGTAACCGAGGCGCAAAGACGACCAGGAGGCACTTCAACTGGTGCAAAGCGAAACTCTTTCATAGTTTCAGTCACTGGACCAGAGAATATATCACTGAAAGACGAAACCTTGTAAATTAAGTCATAACCAGACGAGGCAAGCGAAGAACTCAGCTGCCTAGAGACTCGATACGCAGGGAGAAGCCGTGTCTGAGCGTAAAGAGATCGCAACAGAATGATGGACTTCTTGTAAACCTTCTGATACCGCGTAGAAGAATCCGAATGCTGGGGAGACATAATCAACGGATTCTCGTACTGAACAACCCAACGCTCAATCACAGTCTCAGCTGATCTTACACCGGAATCATCATCATCATCCAAATTATCACTCGAAACCGGATGAACAAGTATGATATCAATGATCATAGAATCCAAGATATTCCTATGCCAGGAATGCAACTTCTCCAAAGCCGCAGGACGATCTCCCATCACGAGATTGAACCATTTGTCACTCTTTTTAACACTAAGACCTGATAAACGCTCACGAGTACGACCACGAGATTGCAAAGAAGGGATCCTAGAGTTGAGGACGATGTGTAATGCCTTTGGGAAGAAATGAGAAACAATCTGCTCTAATCTTCCAATATCCGATGGCAAATTCTCAGGAAAATCCATAACCCACACACAAAAACCCCCAAATCCAAAATTCCTAAAAATTTACCACAATCCCTTAACGGATACTCCAAAACAGATCGAGTACAATGGAGATCAAGGAAACAAAAACAACAGGATCCTATCTAGAACGGCGATCAACAAAACAAAAATATCTTCAGGAGAAAAATTGGATTGCGAATGCAGCAGAAACTGAAGGGTAAAGAGGATCAACAGATGAAGAAACTGAGAGAAATAGCTTGAGTTACCATGGGAAAGAGAGGGAAGCTTGTTGGAGACTCGGAGACGTCAACGATAACGTAAAGGAGTTTGTGCACAGAGATGATGACGATGAAGAGAAGGAGCTGGGAAGAAGAAACTCACACGAATTGTGAAAAAACTGGAAATATAATACTTTACTTTGATTATTAAATTTTAATGTCGAGATAAAGTAGAAGGGAACCAATGAGGAAAAGCCACGTCTTGTTTATCTTCGTAGCTTGACGTTTTTACCCTTCTCTTTTCCCCTCAATTTCACGAAGAGAGGCTGCTGATGATACATACAGTGAACCTCAATCTCACGCACTTATCTGGTAGAGGCTGTGAAGTCTACGCGCAGAGTGATTATATGGGCCTAATATTAAACATTAGGCCCAATCATTCTGGACATTTGAATTTTCTTTTCTCAACATGTGATTTTACCATAGTCATGATTTTCTTTTAACAATCGTGTTGATATTTGTGTTCAAATGATATTTGTGATCGCCCGCTGCGACCCACTATTGATATTTGTGTTCTTTTGATAATTATAGCCGTCGTGACCTGCGACTGTAAAAAAAACAACATTCGCGACTGTCAAAAGAAGATTTGTATGGAAAATGGATAATACTAATAGTAAATTACCATATATGAGGTGAGTATAAGAGCATCATTAGTGGTGATCCCCTAATGGGGATCATTTGATTAAAATATCATTAATTTTATTAATAAATTAATCTTAAGAATCCATTAAAGTTTTTTGAGAAAACTATCCTCCACTCATGATCCCCTAATGGGGATCTTTGT
>OVAF01002445.1:0-15808 GCA_900406245.1 Odontarrhena argentea | reverse complement strand
TGTCTTTTAATTGTTGGGTTCTCGCGAATCTCTTTAACAATTAAAATGGATTAGCTGACTGTTTTATGAGCTTTACGATATATATATTTTTTTTTTTTATGGATTTACTGGCTGGTCTTCAGATTAGAAAGACAAATACATGTCCAGTATCTATTGAAAACAAACACTCTCATGTTTCGAGATCAAATATATATTTTTTATATTATATAAGAATGATGCTAATAGACCAATTAATTATCATTTAATATTGGTATATAAATTAGGTTAATATATTGATTAGTTATGATTTAAAAATTACTTAAAACAATAATAATTAGATAGCACATGCCTTAACCAATGTTAGAACGACAGTGGCAGTTATCTGGGTGTTGCTTCTCTTTGTTGTGTAGAGTCATGTGTGTCTCTCTATAAACTCTTATGTTCCAGAGAGTTTGATGGTGACTTACAATAAAAATCTTAACTTAGCCTTAATTCTAAGTTTGACAACTCGAGGCCATCCCTAGTTTAGTTGAAAAAGAAAGTTTTTTATGTCCATTACTTATCATAATCATGATTTCATTTCCCTTTTCTTATCCAAAGCATTTATGTAATAATTAATATATGAACCAAATAATGCGAGATAAACATTAGAAAACAATTACACGTATACTCCAAATTTGGCCAATCTAATTTTATAAAATACATCTTCTACTTAAATAGAATTTATAATTTAGCGATTTGTGCCAATACTGTAATTTTGTCTATCGTCTAAATTCGGAAAACTACGTTTTTATGGGACTTAATCTTAGCAATATTGTTGTTTGGAGGATACAAAATCAAGAAATATTAAATAAAAAGCATAGGAAGAGTTGATTAAATTCTAGTAAATATATTAAGATACAATTGCACTAGGAAAGAAACAGAAAGATTTTGGAGAGGCAACCGACAGAAGCAACAAAAAGCAAATGATGGCTATCCGGAATGTACGGGAACCACTTCCATGTTTTGCGATTGTATGTATTTTTTTTTTGGTATGCTTTGCGATTGTATGTATTATGACATATTACCATTACATCATCTCATTCTTTTTAATGCTTATCTCGTTGTTCACATTTAGTTGTTTCCATTAGTTATGTGTTTCTCCCTAAAAAGTACTTTCTTATATAGTTTTTTTTTTTGGTATGAAGTACTTTCTTATATAGTTCATATATACTATTTGTTCTTGTTCTCGTAATATTTGTTCTTTTTTTTTTTTCTTTTTTTTGGTCCATCTCGTATTATTTGTTCATATAGTGTTTCTTGCAATGGAAACAGTTGGGCTTAAAAGTACATTTGAGCAATAAGGCTTTAGTGAGGCCATAATCGTTTGAAACGCTAATCAAAAGGAAACGCAGACACAGAAAATTTTATGGCTCGGGGAAAGCAGAAAGTATGCATCCTTGGCGTTCGTGACTACATTGAGCTAAATCCTTGGCAAAGTTTCAGGTTCATGGCTCGCCTTGTAGTTCTGAGCCCCAGGCGAGTCCAGACCATGCATGGTGCAACCGGGAGTTCTAGCCATTGTTAAACACTGGTCTAGCTCAATAACACTCTGGTCAATGTGGACTCATTACTCTGCTTCTGTCGAGAAACCAATCAGGACTTTCATAAAATGAGCTCTGTGCTAGAGATTATCTGTAATTCTTGACTTAGGACGCATGAAGAGTGTGATGATTATATGTATTAGCAAAATGGTTTACAACGACAGGCTTCTTAAGAACCTGTAAACGTAATCCAGTGGACTCCAATTTTGATCTCCTATTAAGCAGGCTTTCGAATAACTGATACTAATTAAACGATGAACCTGCCTTTATGTCCCGACTACTGGGACGTGTCGAGAGGTATACAAGGCTTAGCTCTGCGTCTCACACAGTTCAGCAGCGCGAGCGTGCATAGAGTTGCATATACATGCAATAAATTAAAATCATGTATTAAAAGGATATGGTGTTATAGAGAGTTTCAAGGATACATATAATGGTACACATGAGTTCCAAGTTCTGAGCTCGACTGATCAAACCCCTCATCGGGGCATTCGTAAGTAAATCAAAATTGTTCCCAGAGCTTAAGGGGTCATATGGGGGAAACCAGAAGAGTTGAAAGGTGATTTTGGATGAGCCAATCCACTACTCATCATCTGTACCAAAATATCTGTCCCCAAACTCACCCATACCAGGAATGACACGGAACTCTTCGTTTAGCCCATTTTCAATCTCGGATGTTACTATCTTTAATCTTGGAAACTTCTTGCAGACCACATGAACACCTTGTGGTGCCTGATTAACAGAATAACATGAATTAATCTTTGGGGAATATAACAAGTAAGAAAGAGGAACTAGACCATGCGTGTTTGCTTACGCTTATAAGGTTTAGAAATATGATGTTTCCTTCAGGTACACCTTTCCTTATAAGAAGATTGATAGCTTGAACTGCTGAGTTACCTGATGAATTACAAGTACACGCATGAGACAACTGAGGTTGTTACAACTCATCCTATGAAAAGAAGTAAAAGAACTTTAAAGTGAAAAACGAAAGAAATTATTGGGAACCTGTGCCGAGGATAGGGTCTAACAAGAGGACGTGCCTCTCTGAGATATCATTAGGCAGTTTCTCATAAACGAGCTGCATGGTGATATAATTACACATCAAAACAGCAAATCTAGAATTGAGACAGCTTTAGTTGCTTATTATTTTATTACCTGTTGACCATTGTCACCTTCCCTGTGAATGAGGATCTTCCCTATTTTGATACCTTTGCAACAAGCTCGCAGCGCATTCTCCATGCTCTCACCACTACAGTTATTTCATGATAATGGTAGAGAATGTATGAGCGCAGAACAGGGATCTGTGTGCAAGTTTCTCTTGAATAGATTTAAGTCAGGCGAGGAAAATACCTCCTAATCACGGAGACTCCACATAACCGTTTACAGAAATCCACACCAGAATATACAGAACCTGAGTCAAGATACTCAGGATATCTCTTAATCTTGCACTATACCACTAAATCTCTAGATTAGTGTTGGCAAATTCGCTTGAAGAATTGCAAAAAAGCATGCTTACCAGTTGGGGTGATGACCTGCATTTCAGTGAAAGGCAGATGTCCAAGACCATGCTCTACAACCTACAAAAATCGCAAACAAAATCAGATAATGCGAAAGGAAAAATCACTCAACTGTCCGAGAGAATCTAGTCCTACCAGTCGAATCAATCGATCAGAATAAAAGACAAAATCATGTTTTGTTGTCTGGGCATCACGTATAAGGGTGTGCATCCCCCGTATCTGAAAGAGAAAGATCAATGTAAGTTTTGTTGGTGGCTAAAACATATGATTGTAACTGTGACTAGTGTTATAATGAGCTGATGTATTGTTACCTGAAATGTTGATTGTATAACATACAGATTAGGGTATATTTTACAGAGGTCATGCTGACCCAGCTTGGTGCAAATATGTTGCACGATTAAGTCAATAGCTACATGATTATCCCCGCCACGAGGAATTATGATGTCTGCATACTTCTTCGTGGGAAGAATGAAGTCATCAAAGGCAGGCTTCACAAATTTTGAGTACTGCACCAAAAGGTTTTCTTCAGTAACAGACATAGGTATACAATTTCTAGAGCTACTATTGGTAGTGGTAAAGAACAAGAGTTAACCTGATCGAGTACTGTGCCAATATCTCTATTATTTTGGGAAGTATCTCGTTTGATCCTCCTTGCCAAGCGCACGTCAGCATCTGCGTAGAAAATGAAAGTCAATGTGAAATTTGCGTAATGCTATAGATTTTGAATACTTATCCAGAGAAGAGGCAACATGAAAGATTAACCTGTATCGACAAAAATCTTCATGTTCATTAGNAGCGCACGTCAGCATCTGCGTAGAAAATGAAAGTCAATGTGAAATTTGCGTAATGCTAGATTTTGAATACTTATCCAGAGAAGAGGCAACATGAAAGATTAACCTGTATCGACAAAAATCTTCATGTTCATTAATGCTCGGACTCGTGGATCATGGAACAGAAGTATCCCTTCAAGTAATATTACATCCGAAGGGTTTACCTGGCAGATCATTTTCCAAAATAAGAACAACTTATGACATAAGCGATGGTATATATCTTGTTAGATCCTCGACCAGATAGAAGAAAATAATGAAATTCGGGAAAGTACTGTCATTACAAGGGAAAATAAGGAAAGGAAGAAGGCGTCTCAAACATTTTCGAAATTTCTTGAAATTATTAACGTCCATTGACATTATGGGTTTTGAGCCTTCAAATTCCGTTCAATAAAGCAATAGTGAGAAGGAAACTGGTACCCTTCTGGAAACAGTGCTTTTGTAAGTTTTANGAAGGCGTCTCAAACATTTTCGAAATTTCTTGAAATTATTAACGTCCATTGACATTATAGGTTTTGAGCCTTCAAATTCCGTTCAATAAAGCAATAGTGAGAAGGAAACTGGTACCCTTCTGGAAACAGTGCTTTTGTAAGTTTTAAAGTCGTATTTTGGAATATCCACAGCTTGTCCTTGCCTCAGTTTCTCCATACAAGACAACAAATGGTCCAGGTCAAATGCGTCTACATGACAACAACAACAAATCATTAGAATTGCCCAGGATGTGAAAACAGCTAGATAGAAAAGAAAAACAATGACGAAACTGTCACCAAATAAATAATACGTTTGTTAATTTCCTAATATTTTCCAAGAGAAGCACGGAGAGTAGCTGCTCTTGATAATATACAAGTGACATTTGCATCTAGAACAGTATATTTAGACAATAAGCCACAGCCCAAAGATACTCACCTGGATGGTCAAAGTTGTATTCATGAACTCTAGCAAGTTCTTCTTCCGTCAAACTATGGTAGAACGAGTCCTGCCAAATCATTCGTCTCCGGATATTTAGTGGAGCAATGGGTTATCATGATGGAAAAAGCATTCAAGAATGAAATTCATAAGCTCATAAAGACATTTAAACAACATTCAACTTCGAATGCAGACACTCACACGGGTTACTAGTTGGTTAATACTGCAGTTGAGTCCCAAAATTACGTGGAATGCAATAGACTCATAAATCATGGAAACATTAAATTATAGAACTCTCTATTGACGAAACAAAATGTTTACCTGGTTAACAAGTACAACACGCTGATCATGCAATTGCTGAATTATCATATCACAAACAGAAGTCTTTCCGGATGCTGCACCTCCAGCAACACCTAACCACCACAAACTCATACAATAAACATCTCAAATCAAGACCATCCGCCAAACTTCTCTTTACCGATAACTCAGTGAAAATTTCCACTCAGAAGATACACTAAGAAAGGCCGAACTGACCAATTACAAAAGGCTGCCTTTGAACATCTGCCGATGCAGAAGTAGTGTCCTGTACTACACTTGGTTCCACCCCATTAGCGTGGCCATTCATGTGGAAACCAGAGAAATGTGCACCCGAAGAAGCTTCTATCATGTCAACAACTGATTTCGAACCCATCTCGCCTAAACCTACGAGAGAATCAAACATATATATAAGGCTACCAAATCATACTCACTTGCACAGACACTGATTATTCAAGACCATTTAACTAAATTTCCATAGAATGCATTGCTCACATAGTTGAAATTTCGGACCAAACAAGCTAAACCCTCTAAAGACTAGAGTTTCAGATAACAACTGCAACCTAATAGATCATAATAAACACAAACTTGACCCAAAATCCCAACTTTAACAAGTGAAATTTTGAGCTGCAAATCAAAAACTGATAATCACCAGCTTATGAGTTCATAGATCAGCCAATGCAATACCTAAAACCCACTAAGAATCGCCACTAAAATTCAATAAACCAAGCGCATGTGAAGAACAAAGTACAGATTCGGATTTGCTGATAACTGAGATTCGAAGTATTACCAGATTCAGGACAGAGCAAAGGATCTGTGTTGCAAACGTCAAGAGTAATAAAAAAAGGGAACTATACTTGATCTGGAATAAATCCAGACAGAAAGAGAAAATAATAAGATACAAAATCAAAAGAAAAGGGGATAGAACTGAATTTTGATTAAACAATCGACCTAAATTTTAATTAAAATAATTGTGAAAAAAACATTAAGCTAGATTCGGATCTGATTGATTCAGTTACATATTATATAACGAGACGGAACTTAAATTTGAGTTATTTGTGAAAAGGACCCGCGTAGTTCATAAAATATCAGAATCAACCTCATCGTAAGTGGTTTTGACAAAAAAAAAAAAAAAAAGGGGTTTGGTTAGGGGGACTTTCTCGGTCGTTGTTGATTGGACTCTCGCAGCGACTCCGGTTTGATTCCACATTTTGATATCGGTTAGACCAATCAAGTATCGGTTTTTTGGGTTTCATACCAATTTTCAATAGGTTTATCTGTAACTGCCGTGCCGGAGATTTTGTTGGGTTTCGCCGGATTTCGCCGTTTGGTAGCCGAGCTCGATTCGGAGAAGGCCTTGAAGCTTATCGTGTAAGGTAACTTCTGGTCAGATTACTGATGAAATAAGTGTTGTTGATTCTGATTTGGGCATTAAAGCTGATGCTAATTAGAATTTGGGAAGAGAAGAGATTGAGAGTTCTGAAAATGACTTGTTGTTGCTTGTGTATAGTGACGATGATGGGGAAACATAGTTCGACGCGTTTGATCTTTGTATCTCTGAGATTTTTGTGATAGTCATGTTGGTGGTTTGAGTATCTACAGTGATTTGTGTTACGTTTGCTAATTTTTTAGTGTACTGTGTACCACAGCTTGTGCAAGCTCGTAATTTATAAGACAACAGTATGTGTTACTGTGGTTGCATCTTGAGGAGTTATGCTGAGTTATTCAAAATGGTATGCTATTAGGTCTCTAGGTTCTCTTCTTGTATGGTTTCTTGAGTTATGTTGTCTTAAGATTTCAGTTTGTCGAAATCTAAACTCTAGAGTGGTTAAGGGATAGTGATATTGAGGATGTTCGACATTTTTTGTTTCTACTAAGCCGGAATCGCTGGAAACATCACATTGATGAATATGAGAGAGTGGAATGCAGTGAGAATAAGGATTTGGTTACTATTTTCTTTTCTGACACCAAAAGTAAAAAATGTTAAAGAGTCATTGTTGATTACTGTTTTAGTCTACCCACCAGATATATCATGTTCCTGAGATCCCCAGTTTTAGATTCTCTGTTCTTTTGCTTTTGTCTCAAGATTTTGCTGAGACTCTGGCCTTTTTTAAAAATTATACAATCAACTTTACATACTTGTCCTGGCTAAGCTAGTTGTGCTTTAGCCAATCAATTATTTCTTAGCTTTTCTCCTAGCTACTTCCACTATTGTATCTAACTCCTGAAGTTTCCTGGAAACAGATGTTGATTAGGTTTAAACGTTGAATCAGAAAAACTCCATGTTGGCTTGTATTAGGAGATGAGTATGCTTCCTTTTCCTTTTGATCAAATACTTTTGATTAGTTAAATCCTTAAGGGAACCACCATAGGAATCTACTGTCTGATCCTTTTGTTGTTCTTGGGACTTTTAGCATTTTCTTCTTTGAGGATGTGGCTTGTGGATCAAATATGGATAAAAATTTAGGTTCTGATAAAGCAAAACATGAACCAGGGATTATAATCTTGGCCTTTGGAGAAGTTTTCCTTTGACTCAATTAATTACCAAATTTACTAGATCTGTCTTAACAATATAGAACAGATCTATCTCGGTTCTTGCATAGAGGTCTATGATTCGTTTTTACATTGTGTGAGTGGGAAGAAGAACATCTATGCTTGATAAATACAGTCTTTGAAGATGACCTGTGTTCTTCACCATCTTTTTGTAGTGCAGTTCCGAAAAAGTAAGCCGCCGATTGGTGGACTGGTCAATTGAAGCTGGCAAATCCCATGCAGCCAATAAGAATAATGTATGATCCCAAGAGCTGCTTTCACTTGGAAGGTACTTCTGATTTCGTAATCTATCTTGTTGGTCATTACCTGTCTTTTGAGCTCCACCAAGTGAGTTACAGGCAAGAAGACCAAATTTGAGATCAACCGGATCGGCTCTAGCCTAGTCTTGCGGTTTCTTTCTTTAAAAGGCAAGATACGTTGAGAGGCGATCATTTTGTTGGAGAACCATAGCTCTACGGAAAGTTTCTCAAACTTCACTTCTAGTTTCTTGTTTGGGTTGGTGAAATTCACCAGCAACAACATATCACCATTGAAATACACCGGTGACTCGAAGTAGATTGTGTTGAGCTTTGCATTAGAGATGTCAAAGATAGGAGTTCTTGGTCTTAGGGCCAGAAACAGAATCAAAGTAGCGATCCCAAAGAATATAAGAAGTATGCTGAAGATAAAACATAAAGCTGCACCACACCATATCCATGGATTTGTCCGGCTGGTTCTTAGCTGCAAGAGTATCATTGTTTCGTTCTCGTTTATAGGCTCTGCTTCGGTACCATCTAGTTTAGGCGTGCTCGTCTGAGACAAAGGAGATTTGGACATAATCACTTCGGTAAGAGCAACTGGTGTAGTTGGAGTTGAGTGCGTGCTTCTTGGTGTTGATCTCCATGGTGTGTTTATAGGAGTATACCACTTGGAAGATGGGGTGTCCCATGGAGGCGTTTCAGGCGGTTGGGACTGCGACTGGGGCGGTGATGGAAGAGGAACTCGATTCGGCATGGGCTTTAATGTCTTTTGATGGTTGAAGGAAGTAGAAGATGAAGGAAGAAACACCCTTCTCTTGAAGTTTCTTGTCTTTTTGGTTTTGCTTAGTGGTGTGAGAACTAAATGATGTTTTGAATTCAATGAAAGGAAATTTGGGAAGGTGTAATGGTGTTTGGTTAAATAGAAAAAAGATAAAGTTTTGTGTAACTTTGAAAAAAGAGATAGTGAGTGGGGAAAAGGAGGGAGCTTTTGCTTAATGAGATGGGTTTTGGTTTTCTAGTGTTGAGAGTGGGGACCATGCGTGTTGTTTTGAGGAATTGGAAAAGCAAATCTTGTTGGCTTTTCTCTGCTTGAAAACTACATGCATTCTATTTTACCAAAAGGAAAAAGATAAAGATCTAAATAAACACTAGAATACTACTAATAAAAAAAAATTATCAAAGAGAAATTATATTACACTTTTCTTTTTTCCTTGGCACTTGCAAGTGGCTTTTGCTGCATTTTTTAAAAAAAAATATATGTAAATGAACACTTTTTTGTTAATTAAATAAACACTATGTTGACCACACCAAAAAAAAAAAAAAACACTATGTTGAGAATTTAACTGACTTTTTGCATGTCTATAGTCGTTTAATAAAATGAAAAGAATTCAAGAGTTGGTGAATTTGATTAATCGGAGTTTTCTTCTGTACACATTTTATATTTTATTTTATTATTTTTGTAGTTAGAGCAAAAAATAGAGAATTATTTTAAAGACAATAATTGATAGTCCCGACTATAAGTCACACAAAAATGATTTATGATGATTTAGTGAAAGTATCTTCTTTTTAAAAATATTGAACTGGATGTATCTCAAGATTGGAACTTAGTGGAAATATAATTTTAAATAAAAATTGAAAATGTTTATTTCTTTAAGTTTTATTTATTTTAAAAGATGTATAAGTTAAGATGACAACAATCGTTCACGCTTTTTTGGACATAGTCTAATTTCAATACATTATTTAATACTTGTTATGTTTTTAAGTAATGGCTATATATATTAGTTTTCTAAATTTTCTTATATTTTTGGGGGGAAATAACTCTAGTACAAATAGCTAGAGATTATACTGAGATTCAAAAGAAGAAAAATCATATAGATATGTAGACTAGTTAAATTGACTAATACAATTAAACGTATGATTATACATGTGAAAAGCAAAAGTTTGGTTATATACAAGAAGAGATCATTTAAGTTATGCAATCAGAGTACAAATTTGCTTCATTGCTACTTTTGAGTTTTGAGTCCAACTTCTTAAACTCCACGTTGTTTTTCTTCTTTCTCTATTTTAATTTTTCCCTATTTTGTAATGTTTGTGTCGTTAGGTGTGGCTCCCTTAACACTTCGTCACTAAGGAAAAGCTTTTTTATTTTTTCCGTTAAAGTTTTGTAATCCCTTTTTTGGACCTTCAAGCAATGATTTCATGTTTTTTCATAATTTGTTTCTTTCCGAACTCTGATACAGACACTGTAAATTATATATTTTCATAGTAATGAAACAAAAAATTCAGTTATATAATATAAGTGAACATGTATATTGATATTTGGATGTAATTTAATTATTTTAAAGGATTTTGAGATTGGAAAAATATAATTAAAAAGAGGTGTTATTGGACCTAATCTTCAATAATGGCTTAAAATCTTGTTTATAGAGACATATACCAGAATATGATGTATTAGTGAATTGCCTTTTTAGGTTCAAGCCTTGATATAATAATCCTCTGACATTCTTAATCATACATTACATATTAGTGGATACAGATATTAGGTTTTTTTTGTTGTCAAAAATAGAAAAAATATTAAGTATTTTGTTTTTTAATTGTATCAATTGAAATTTGAAGAAAGAGTTGTTGACCAGAAGAAGAGTATTACTCTGGTCAAGACGAGTTAGATAGTATAGTTAAAGACTACTCTGGTCAAGAAAGAAGATTGAACACTTGTCTATGTAATGATGCATGTATGACATAATGTGGAATACTGATGAATGCTCGTCAAATAACCAAATAAATACTCACAAAGTTCCAAGAGACAGAGAGAGTACACTTTTATCCATTCAAGCCATGTTCTGGTTTATAAATGTACATGGTGAAAGAGAGGTGTAATAGGTAAGTAGATGAAATGTCAGTATCAGGAACTTTAAGCCCTAGTTATTATAGTAACAAAAAGATACTTCTTGTCGGAGAAGGAGACTTCTCTTTTTCTTTATGTCTAGCTAGATCCTTTGGCTCAGCTTCTAACATCACCGCTACTTCTCTCGATACTCGAGGTGTATATATGAGATCGTGAACCATTATCATTTTAATATCTTTAGACAAATCATTCTTTCTTTTGGGTTCATAATATGATGCCTATATTATATAACATGTAAGTTTTCTGTTTACAACAATCTTGGGGGTTTCAGAGGAGCTAGAGCAGAAGTACAAGAATGCCAAGGAGAACGTAGAAGAATTGGGGAGACTTGGGTGCAACGTGGTACATGGAGTTAATGTACACTCCATGACCACAGATTGGCGCATAAGCCAGCTCTTTAATGGCATTTACGACGTAATTGTCTTCAACTTTCCTCATGCGGGCTTCGACTTTGGTCATGATCACAATTGCTTCGCCATCATGTAAATCTCTTCAAAGTTATTATATTTTCTTAACTGTTAATTGTTATGTCTTAATTCTTTGTTTATTGAGCTTATGCGTGTGATCTATGATTCATATATAGAAAACATCAAGAGTTGGTGAGAGGGTTTTTGAAGAATGCAAGAGAGATGGTGAGAGGCGTAGGTGGAGAGATTCATATAACTCATAAGATAGCTCATCCATTTAGTGAGTGGAATATTAAGACTCTTGGTGAAGAAAATGGTTTGACTCTTGTTGGCGAGTTGGGTTTTGCGACTTGTCTGTTTCCTGGTTATTCCAACAAGTATGGAAGTGGTTATAGTTGTGACTCTAGCTTCCCTGTCGGACTAGCTTCTACCTTCGTGTTTAGGAAATGACGGTTTACTCATTTATCTCGGAGAAATAGGTTACAAAAGGAGTGTGTTAATGTAAAACCACTCTTTTAGTATGAATCATTTAAAATTATCTAGTCAATAATATTTTGGTTATCCACCTAAACAAAGCAAACTCCTAGCTAATCATTTCAATATTGTATGTTCATTTTTTGAATTCCTTATATCTATGGTTTTAGTTTTAGCCTGATGTAAGAGTGTTAAAATATATACTCCTACAAAAAAGTTTATAAGAAAAAAAAAAAAAAAAAAATCCTACATAATGAGTTAATTAATACATAATATTAGTATTTTTAAAAAAGAAAAAGAAGGGTAAATGAATGGGTATATAAAAAAAATTCGTAGTAATTGGCATGGTATTGAATGCTCTTTTAGAAGTGAATAAATAACCACAGAGACCGAAGAGACATATTAACGTTAATTTAAATAAAGTAACAAAGTAACAAATCGTGACTGATTGGTCAAAAATTAATCATTTGATTCGAGACAGTTCTACGGAATGAGAGTAAAAGAAATATACGAATGATCAACGATTTTCCATTATAATAGCTTTTTGCTTTGATTACAAGGAATTTATCGGTAAAATCATGGTAAAAATATATGGAGGTGACGAGGGTTTGTGGCCTAGGTCACGAGAATCTCCCTCCTCTTTTATGTTTGTCTTTCTCCCTTTATATAGGGAATCCTTCGTAATTTATCTTCAATCCAACCGTAATAGGAAATTATTATTATATATTCTATTGGAGCTTATCCGTTCTGAATATATAAAAGTCATAAAGATTATATAACTTCCTCATATCTCGGGAATATTATCTCCTATATATTTATATATATAGAATTTAGACCGTGGTAAAATTATGTCCAACAACTCATATATAGAATTTATATAGAATTTAGACCGTGGTAAAATTATGCCCAACAACTCAAAGGACTACATGATTAGCCACAGATGAAACATAATTGATCTTATCGTCCTACGGAACTATTGAATACACTACTTATTAACTCCTTACTTACATGAGAAGGAACGTGGAGGAAAAAACAATTGGCGCTAGAAGGAGGGGACAGTTTTTCACTACGTGAGTTTTATAAAGTGTTTAAAGGTGAAAAAAGGTGGCAAAGGACTACATGATTAGCCACAGATGGAACAGAATTGATCACGACTTGATTAACTCCTTACTTACATGAGAAGGAACGTGGAGGAAAAAACAGTGACCAAAAAAAAAAAAAAGTAACAAACATTCAAAGCTAATCTCTTAGTTCAAGTCATGTCTATGTGTATATATATAATGACATGGTGTGAAATTGGGAAGACACTGAGTTGAAATGAAAAACCAGAATGTTAAGACAGTACAACAATAAACAAAAGATACTTTTGGTTGGAGAAGGAGATTTCTCCTTTTCTCTATCTCTAGCTAGAGCCTTTGGACGTTCTGCAACAAACCTCACTGCCACTTCTCTCGATACTCTAGGTAAATCAAATCTAAAATCATCACATCATCTTATATAAACTTCAGTGTACATGTTGTGATATAATGTATACTATTAATTATATTGATCAGTTATATATCTGTATTTTGATCTTGGATTGTGCATGGTATCGAACGCGGTCTTGTCGACATATATCTAAGTAGGTTTATATAAGTCTTTGGGTTGTGTAGTTAGTTAATGGAATATATCATATTTTTTGGTATTTCATGTCTGAATTAAGAATTTACGATTAATGAATTTTGTAGCGGAGCTAGGGATGAAGTACAAGAATGGGAAAGCTAACGTGAAAGAGTTGAAAAAACTCGGGTGCACCGTGGTCCATGGAGTTAACGTGCACTCCATGACCAAAGAGATTAAGCTTGGTCAAGGATCTATACTATACGATAGAATCATTTTTAATTTTCCTCATGCAGGGTTTGGTTATGGCCGTGAGCACCAAAGCTTCTTAATCATGTAATGCATCTCTATATATATAGACACATTTTGTCTCTCNGGTTTGGTTATGGCCGTGAGCACCAAAGCTTCTTAATCATGTAATGCATCTCTATATAGACACATTTTGTCTCTTTTTTTTTTCTCCTTTAATCAGGGTTTGATATTGTGTTTGTATATTTCACAGGTTACACCAAGAAGTGGTGAGAGGGTTTATGAAGAGTGCAAAGAAGATGGTGAAAGAGGAAGGTGGAGAGATCCATCTTACTCATAAAACAGCTCATCCATTTGAAAAGTGGGAGATAGAGAATCTGGCTGAAGAACAAGGTTTGTGTCGAATCCGGAAAATAGATTTTAACAAATGGGACTTTCCTGGTTATTCAAACAAGAGAGGCAGTGGACGTCACTGTGACTCAAGCTTCCCTGTAGGAAAATGTTCTACTTTCATGTTTCAGAGACAAGAGATTAAGGCTTAATTATATGATTGCCATTAGAAAAATAAGCACTTTTATATTTGCCATTTCTCCATATACACTTTCTTTTTTGCCATTTCTGAGTTGTATAATTACCATTTTGCACTTCACATCTAACTCTCACTCTCACTCTCACCCTCACCCTCACCCTCACCCTCACCCTCACCCTCATCCTCATCCTCCGTCCCCACTGTCTCACCCAAATGCCCGACCCGAGAAAGAACCGAAACCATATAAGATTCCGAACCGAACTCGTCACCCAAATATAATTCTCTTTCCCCTGTTTCTCCACACGCGCCGTCTCCAAAGCCATAAACGCCGGCGTAGCAGTGTCACCAAAAAGTAACTGGGTTATGTATCTGAGCTGACGTCACGTTTGATTATGTTATGGGGATATGAATTTCAATTGCTAGGATGGAGGGGTATAGTAGTCCGAAAATTGTAAAACAGTAACTGGCTTTGGCTTACATAAAGGTAAATGGCACTTTTAAAAGTTTAAAATCTAAAAGTGGCAAAGTCTATATATAATTTTGCCCAAGATTAATCAATTACTTTCAAGAATCGATCATATGAAAAGGAGTGCTTAGTTATAATTAAGTTATAGTCTATTTCATAATTAATGATGACATTATGCCTTTTGCTTTACATGTTCAAATGATATTTTAGAGATTTTGGCTAATATTCAGAATGATCTGGTACCAAAACAGACTTCGATTTTACCACATGATTAGCAAGCTCGTATTCGAGGGTTTTTTTGTGAGATAACCGAAGAGTTTAACTAAAATTCAGTGCTAGTAAGACTATATATGTACAATGTACTAAGATTCACCCGTCTACTTTTTAATTTTTTAACACTTTACATCTTCTTTCACATAATATTTCAACACACTATTTGCTGTTATAACCTATTTAATGGTTATACTGAACATCTTTGGTCCAATGGACTATACATTGTTATTCTTTTGTAATGTTATCTTGTTTGTTTTTTTTTTTCTTTTTTGTTGTTCAATTGTCATTCTTATGTTATTTATAAAAACAATATTTTTGTAAATACATATATTCGTATTTAAATGTATCTATCGACTCTTATCAATTAAGAAAGAAGGTTTTTGACTTGTTATTATTGGTTTTTTTTTTTTTTTTAAGTTAGGCTTGTTTTCAAGAAAATGAAACATTGATAGTTTTTGAATTCACATAAATGTTCCCAAAGCTCGAAGAGTCAAATTAATAAAGTAAATACAAACAAGGCCAAACATTTAAGTCTTCTTTGACCCATGCATATCCATTCGATATACATTTGTGTGAGAAGCAAAAGCATGTACTCATGAAATGGAAGTTCAAGAAACTAAAAGGTTAAGGCATTACAGTAACAAACAAAAAATACTTTTGGTCGGAGAAGGAGACTTCTCTTTTTCTCTGTCTCTAGCCAGAGCCTTTGGTTCTGCTACAAACCTCACTGCAACCACTCTTGACACTCGAGGTATATCAAAATCTAGTACTAACATATCTTATACTTTTGTTACTCGTATATAAATACTGAATGTTTGTAGGGGAGCTAGAACGCAAGCACAAAAATGGGAAAGCGAATGTCGAAGAGTTGGAGAGACTAGGGTGCAGTGTGGTCTATGGAGTTAATGTACACACCATGACCACAAAGCATAATCTTGGAGGTTCCGCGACATATGATAGAGTCATCTTCAATTTCCCTCACGCAGCATT
>OVAF01002444.1:0-14974 GCA_900406245.1 Odontarrhena argentea | reverse complement strand
GAAGAAGAGAAGAGATTTGGTTTCGGATTCGGATACACTCGGATTCGGATATGGTTTATCAGGGAACTAAGAAGTTGAAGAAGAAGAAAACGGATTCGGATAAGGTTTGGTGGGTCTTGGACTCGAGATTAGCGGCGCTGATTCCACGAGCTGCTGATTCTACGAGCTCTTTAGGGTTAGGGGGAATTTAATTTTGTTGTTCGAGAAGAGAAAATGGAATATGGAACGAAATCTTGTTGAGCAATTGAATGAATCTTTGAGGAACGAGAAATCCCAAAAATTAGGGTTCTTAGGTCTGAGTGAAAGTGAGAAGTCGAGAGAGAATGAGAACAGAAGCAAAAAATGTCTAAGGTAATTCTCGATCTGTTTGTTTTTCTGTTCATTATTTTGTTTTTAACAAAGGCGGGTACTTAATTTTTTTGTCCCGCTCATCAATACTATAGCGTTTATTGTTATCTATGCTATCAATTGATAGCCGCGAAACCAAAAAAATAAGCGGGTGATTTTTTTTTAGTGTGACCATCAAATAGATAGCGTTTCCTAATAAACAAACGCTATCTAAAACATATTCATAGCATAAACACAAAAAACGCTATCTTCTTCTGCTATGAATGCTCAAATTTCTTGTAGTGTCATCTATGTTTAGTTTTTAATAGAAAGAGAAATGTCTATTATATATTATGAAAAAAAGAAGCTATCAGCTACTGTAAAATATAATAATAAACGTATTAATTTGAGGTTAGTTTTAATACTACCAGAAATTTAATTAATATAAAATTATTATAGATAGGCTAGTCGTGCTCTATTTATTTAATCCAAGCATATTAATATATATAGAAATTAATTACATGACCTTTAAACAATATTAGTTCTCTATCAAATCGTTTGTTGATGAGGTAGACTTTAATTAAGATAGGATAGATTTTGTAGAATTGTTTCATTTCAAATTTATGTAGAAAATAAACAATGACAGTAGACGTACATAAATTGTAGACCAATTATTGACCAAAAAAACTTCATAATAAAATCGAAAATATAAAGAACAAAAAAGTAAGTCATGAGAAAGGGAAAACGAAACACTTTTCACAGAGGAATTTTGTTATCCTAAGAATTTGAGATATGTTGCAACCATAGATTTAATCATGCAGATTTCTCCATCCCTCCTCACATTTGTTACCACATGCATAAAAGTATTTGTAGCTTCATGTTTAGCCCAACTACCTTCAGGCTCTTCAAACAACTCTTGAATCTCGTTGAACGAGTACTCGTGCGCGGGGAAGCATGGCAAGAACAAACTAGTCCAACTCAAGTTTCTCTCCTTCCACTTGACAACTTCAGCTTCAGCCATGTCTTGTAGTACATCGAAGCGCACTAATAATTGGTCGAGAGTAGATGTCGAAACGGAATATTTATGGTCAGCCTCATGTTGCCATTCTCGAATCCTTTGTATGAGATGGTCAACTTCTGTTGGATCCTTTCTTGTTGTTGTTGTTGTTTCCATCGTAGGTGGAATTAGCAGTCTTGCCATGGAAGACCCAACCAAAAGAAAAACAAGAATTAATCTGATAGTCATATGAAACATTGTTGGAGAGTAATTAATTAATTAGGGTTTTTCTTTTCTTTGGGATTTTGTGTTGTGGTTCGAATTCTTGATCACTACATGTGTTTATATAATAGAGACATGTTGTAGGCTTCTCTTTTCCTTCTTCACTTGGGATTAGAATTTCTAGATAGAATAGGATTAGGATTTGTCTTTGTTTCCTTTGTGTGTTAGATTTGTAAGAATGAAACCTAGCATTTGTGTAACTCCTTTTCCTCTTAAGATTAAATTTAAATAAAGTACAAATTAAGGGGATTAATGTTAATCATAAAGACTTAGAAAAAAAAAAAAAAAAAAAAGTTTAGCTCTACTGTTCTTTGTCCTTCACGTGATCTGATGAGAATTGTTACTTGGATTAAGTCTTTATCTCATACAGCTAAGCTGACGATGATTTGTAAAAATCCTATAGCTCACAAGTGTAAATAAGAGCTATCGCCCTGTTCTTTAGAAAGGTTAGTTAAACTTACACAACCACGTTTTCTTGTGTAACTAATTCTTTTGTCCACAAAGTTGTTCTGATGAGTTCTGACGGGAGGATTTGGAAAAATCCCTGATACGAGGTTCCCGCCAACAGAATCGACTTAACCCTGGCTTTGAAAGCGGGCGACATTCAGGTTTTGTTGTTATTTCACTTTAGTCACCCTAGCTATTGTTGTCAATATTGGAATCCAAACTCCCCATTAGTATGATATTGTCCGTTTTGGGCTAAATCACTAAGCCCTCACGGTTTTTTCTTATTGGGCTCCTTCCCAAAATCTTATATAATAAAGTAAGGTTCCTTCTCAACTAGCTCTGAGAAGCTGCCATGTGTCCCTAAAATTTGTAAATTTATTTTTTAGTCCCTTTATTTATTTACTCATTAACAGGAAACCAAATGAAAACTACACACCTCCTCAAAACTCTTAACATAATTTTCTAAATTGTAGAGCAACATACTATTACTTAAGAAATTTATGAAAAGTATTAATTCTCCATTGGCCAAGATATTATGAATATACACTAAATTTATGAAAAGCTATTTCGTGACCCAAAAAAAAAAAAAAAGCTATTTATTCCCTATTTATTCATAGTAAATTACTTCAAAATGTTTTGTAGAAAATTTTAAGATATTATATGAAGATAATGTTGAAAATTAGTAAAAATTACCCAAATTCAATTTACAACTTTAAAAAATTGTACTCGAGAGTTAAAAAAATAATATAACTTATCATTCTTCCAATTTTTGTAAGATTCTTTTGAAACATATATTATGATAGGCAAAGTTTTACATTAATCCTATTTTTTGTGGTTTTACTTCTAAATGATATTAGTATGACCTTTTAAATTTTTTTGTGTAAATTGATCTCTAGAAATTTGTAATCCATATCAAAAGATAATCTTACATACAAAAACCATTGTTAGCCTTTAGTCAATATAAAATATAAAAGGAAATTT
This sequence comes from Odontarrhena argentea, assembly GCA_900406245.1. Taxonomy (NCBI): domain Eukaryota; kingdom Viridiplantae; phylum Streptophyta; class Magnoliopsida; order Brassicales; family Brassicaceae; genus Odontarrhena; species Odontarrhena argentea. The sequence continues at coordinate 11,940 of OVAF01002444.1, read as the reverse complement.
TTTAAGTTATCTCGCAATTCATTTTATCAACCAATTTTATAATGTTTTTTTAAAAAAATTGAATGGGAGATGTTTTATTGTTGTGTGGTGGTATCTTAATGTAACTTTATATATTTTCGGATGTTTTTACATGATGTCGTAATGTTATCTTAATTTTTTATCTCTAAATATAAACTTTTACATGATGTTTTTTTTTTTTTTTTTTGTCAACCTAGCAACAAAATTAATGAAAAAAAAGTCTCATTTAGTAACACTAAAAGGAAGATAATTTTTTAAAAAGTAATGATATAATATCAAATAAATAAAATAACTTCTAAAACTCATACAAAATTTTCATAAAAATATTACTATGATTTCCTTATAGACGAAGCGAAAAAATATAATTCGTAAAAGCTAAAAAATAAAGAAAATAATTTAGTATTAATATCTTACATATTTTCAAACAACTGTCAATATGTTTTCCCCAAAAAACTTTTCAAAATATTTATCCACAAAATAAAAAAAATATAAATACTCAATCGCATATCACATTATATCTTATTATAAATTTATATTAAAAATATCAATTTTATAAATTTATCCACGCACCGCGTGGACTTTCCCTAGTACCTCATACTAATGAGAGTGTCTCTTGACTTATATAGTTGACCTCCTCGTCTAATCTTTCCGATATGGGACTTGAATTGATATCCTAACAGCCAATCCATGAATTTCTCAGTTAATATTGAAATACATGATTGGGGCGAACAAGGGTTACATATGGTAGTGGCAGTATCAGTCTCAACAGCGAGCAAGCCATGGAGAGAATAGCAAGACCCTGAGAGGAAACTAAAAGTGGCGGAAGATATTACCATTTCCAAAGTTGGTACCAAAGAAGACGAGTTGGTTTGGTCGTCGGGTGAAAAAGGAGAAGAAGAAGACAAGGCCCTGCTCCCTGTTCACGTGTCCGTTACCCAAAGCAACTATTAACCGCAGTCGCGTCGAGGAGACAGTACAAGGAACGGACGAATTCTGGGGTACAAGGAGACAGGATGATGGAAGACCACATCTTCGACACGCATCGCAAATTCATCAGAGACTTGGCACGCAATCTAGTCACTATATCCAGCTTTAGATCAAGCGGGACCATCTAGATTTATTAAGAGCTTCGCTATTTTAGATAGAGTTTTTTTTTTTTTGACCAGGTCGCCATCTAGCCGGCATCTGTGCTACGGTAACTATAGAAAGTGTATCCCCACTTTCCTTTTCACAATACCTAATTATCTCATTCATGCTTCTTCTTCTNTTTTTTTTTTTTTTTTTTTTTTTTTTTTTTTTTTTTTTTTTCATGCTTCTTCTTTCCTTTTTTAAATTGATATGCATAACCTCCACAGATGCCTTAGGAGTGTGGTAATCTTTTCTGTTAAGAAAAGTACTACTTGGCCATGTTTAACACTTAAAAAAAGAAATCTGTGTAACAATGAACACTATTTCTTCGCCATGATTAAGTGTGTGAATCTTGTTGCACCACGCCAAAAGAGAAAAAAAAATAAAAAAAAAAACAAACCACAAACGATTTTATTATGCAAACAGTGCAGATTACAACTCAAAACACAGCATTACATCATTAAACTTTATTTGTACTTTCATTACAAACGCACCATGGTATCCTTTGTAGTAATTACACACACACACACACATAAGTGTGTATGTATATAAAGATGCAACCATGCATGGTGGTGAATGCATTACATAGTTTTTAGTTACCGGGCTGAGTCTGAACAGCTTCCCCGGCATATGAACAACACCTGGAGCAACCACGGTAACCTCTGTAGCAGCATCCATGACGGCAGTAACCACCACCTCCTCCGCGGCCACCTCCATTGTACCCTCCTCCTCCGTTGTGTCCTCCTCCTCCATTGTATCCTCCTCCTCCATTGTGTCCTCCTCCTCCATTGTACCCTCCTCCTCCGTTGTATCCTCCTCCATTGTAACCTCCTCCTCCGTTGTATCCTCCTCCTCCTCCATTGTGATGTTCAGGTTGCACAGTTTGCTCACTCTCTGACTTCACCGTGCCTGTCCAAAACACAACATATTATTTCCAAGATATACTTTAGATCGTGCAAATATATTCTCCGGTATTTCAAAACTATTTCTGTTTAAAGATTCAAACTATGTACATTAAATTGTATGTCATAAATATTTACAACCTCAAATATACATACCCACGGTCTATAAAGTTTTTGCTCTATCTTGTTAGAGATGGGTTTGATATACAATATTTCTACATCATATTTAAGTGTTTCTTGACTTACTAGGATTCAACGTTCGACTTTAGTGTCATGTGATGATTTTAGTAAAGTCCAAATCATGGACCCTAGCTAGTACTTCAAACTAACTTAATTGGTGGATATATTTTTTTACGTATCGTACCTTCACTACCTACTAACAATTGTTTTAGCATCCAATGGAAGAAGTATATATAAAGTATATATAAAACTTTAACGTACCGGACTGCCTTTCAGATGCCGCGGCCACTTCCGAGAGGACGAAAAGAACTGTAAAGAGACCCAACAAAACCAAAGCCTTGGAACCCATTTTTTCTTCTACACTCTTTTGTTTTATGAAGAGACAAGCTAAGTGATGAGTAAAATGTGTCTATGTATGGCCTCTATTTAAAGAAAACGAGGAGGAGAGAATGCATGAGAAAAGTCAAATATAATTAATCCAATAAAAAGGATAGGGAAATTTTTAATTAAAAGAAAATATTAAGGAGATAAGTATCAAAGTTTGTATACGTAACTACGTCGGTCCCTTTTATGGTTGGTTGTTGGAAACATTGTAAATAATTTTGAAATGGTCTCCATAAATGGCAACCCCACTAGTCTGTTTTAGATCTTTCTTTCTGTTCCAACGTCTTAAAAGGCATGTGCATTCACACAGCTATATGACAATTTTCCATTATTGATTATTGTTACGGTTTTATTGGGTGAATAATAGGTTTAAATAAGATGACCAAAATGTAAGTAGTAACATGCATATTTTGTGTAGATGGTAGCCATGAGTAGCCACTGAGTATTGCTGAATGTAGAATTTTGAACAAGTTGTACTGAATACAATGCTAGTCTTAATTAGACAGAAAATAAATATCCGAAAGAAAAAGAAACTAGTGAAAGAGTTCATTCTCAAATAATGATTTGTTGTGCTAGATGAACTAATAACAACTTAATTTCACTCAAATCTAGCGGAGTCTAATATTAATTCATTTATTTGAGCAACCAAATTATCCAATATTGAGAAATTCTCTCTAATACACTTTTTATTTCCTCTTTTTTATTTTTACACTTTCACTTTTACATTTTTTAAATTTTATATGTTTTAACTTTTTTAGCTTTGTTAATTTTTTGGGGGGTTTGGGTTTAGGGTTTAATTGATTTAGAGTTTCTAGGGTTTAGTTTTTAGGGGGTGCATGGAACCTATTTTTAGGGTTTAAAACCAACATTGTAAACCTTAAAACTCTATAAATAAAAGTGAGAATGAGTGATAGGACTTAGGGTTTATGGTTGAAGGTGATAAATGATGTTTATAACTATTTTTTCTTCAAAGTGTAGTTTTGAAAGAATTGGCTAAAAAGTGTAGATTTGAAAGAAATGAGTTAAAAAGTGTATTCTTGATATTTTTCCATGGATATTTTTCTAGGGGAAATTATCCCAAATACACTTTTTAAGTGGTTATCTTTCATTTTTACACTTTCACTTTTACATTTTTTGAAATTTTATGTGTTTAGACTCTTTTAACTTTGTTAATTGGGTTTAGGATTTTGGATTTAGGGTTTAGGTTTAGGTTTAGGGTTTAGGGTTTAATTAACTTAGGATTTCTAGGGTTTAATTTTTAGGGGGTGAAACCTATTTTAAACCCAAAAACTCTATAAATAAAAGTGAATTCGAGTGATAGGGTTAGGATTTAAGAATGATATATGAGTGGTATTTAAAACAATTTTCCTTCTAAGTGTAGTTTTGAAAGAATGGTAACAAAAAAATGTATTTTTGAAAGAAATGAATTAAAAAGTGTATTAGTGATATTTTCCTTTTTTCTAGTTGAATTACAAAAATAAATATTACACCTAAAAATAGTTAAAAAACTTTTGGGTTTGTACTCTATATTTTAACAAACATATATAAATAAATTTATATAAAAATAGGGTGATTCAAATTATAAAAAGTTATATATAATAATAATATATTCGTTTAAGCATCTCACAAACCTAATAAAAATTTTGAAGTTATATTTATTCATTGTATTTCATATATATATTTTTTTCAAAATATCAACATGATCCTTATATCCACTATCATCGTATTTTATATCCAAAATCAATATATTTATGTATGAGATGGTGTTGGAAGAATCGTGAAATTTAGTTGGATATGATTTTTTAGAGACTTTAGAGTTGAATCTCTAAAGTTTTAAAAGACTCAATTGTTCTTTTATTAATTTTATCAAAATCTCACGATTGGAGAGATACTATTATTGTTTAGTGGTTTGGGCTAACGTTGTTATTATGGTAGTCATGAATTCAAACTTACCTTAATACATATATAATATCATTAATTATTGACATTAGTATCGTTAATTATGCACACGGCGTAGTCAATCAACATTTAGTCACGTAGTATGGTCGAATGTCCTACAAGAGACGCTGGCTTCTCCACATAACAAAACCAAATTATATAGTTTTTCTTATGCTAATTAGTTTGATGGTTTTTGAGAGATTTAATTATAAATTTATAATTATTTATTCTTATATATATATATGGTGTTTGAGAGATTTTTTTTTTCTTTCTAACTAATGCTTTCAAGTTTTTATGCAAATCTAATTAAATATTTATGAGTCTGTTTGAGTAATACAATTTGTTTTTATAATTGGTTGAGTTGTTTCACTATTGATGTTAAAAGTGGGTACAATTAAATGAATCTTTCATCTATATATGTTCAAAACTTTAAAACTTGGTTTTAATGATAAGAGTACAAACGATTTACTGTTTGCAAACGATTCATTTGACTTCTTTTGGGTAAAACGATTTTAAAGGCGGTGATGGATACCTTTCTTGACTGGATATTATTTGATCTCAAGAAGATATTTATGATGCAAGTGGACTAACTAATAATGCTGGCTTCGTTTCATTTGTTTGTCACAAGGAGTAATAACTGAGCTAATTAATGTGTTCAATCTCGTTTAGCTAGTCTTTATGTTACGTGTATATCCGTATGTGGATTAGTCTTTGAGTTACTAAATGATGAGACTAGCCTTTTTTGGCATCTAATTCGTATAGCTAGATTTAGGCCCCTAGCTAGATTTCTATCATATTCAATAGCCGACTAGATTAGATAAGGACTTTTGGTAATACTTAACTTAAATTTAGGCAAGTGGGCTTTGGTCTAAAGGTATTCGGCGAATAACCGAGGTCAGTAGTTTAAACCTACTTGGGAGGAGTGATTTATGCCTTAAATGTGATATTATCAATGGCCAGCTCTGAGCACCGGGAGAGAGTATGAACCAAAGGTTCAGAACATTCACCGTTTAACAAAAAAAAAAAAGAAGTTAAATTTAAAAATCTATTATTATAAATGTATTAGATTTTGTAGTTACTAACGTTAATCCAAACAATTATAATGTGTAGTTTAATTCTAAATTACGATCCAAGCAAATATTAAATTTATTTCATATCATATTTTATTGATTACATACAAATAATAATTTATATATCAATATCAAGTCTATTATATTTAGTTTCTTTTACTAATTTGTCTAGATATTTAACTATATTGATAGTATACCGATACAAATACTATTTTGTTTGAATATTTGTTTTTTTTTTCTTTTTACTGTTGAGTATTCTTATAATACGAGAATAAGATAGAGGAAAAATATGGTCTAGTGTAATAGGACAATTATATGAATATGACAATTTTTTCCTTTTACATATCATATGTTATTAACATGTCAATTTACAAAACATATCCTCTCATACCAAATGGACCAATTTACAATATTTATATTCTCATGCTAAATTCACTTAATCTTTAATTATTTTCAAAGAATATATTTTTCTAATGTTTTGATAATTTAAAATAGAAAAATGTGTTGTAGTGTATTATGATAATCTTTATACTAGAAAAATCGCCCGCAAACTTTGAGGGCACCAATATTTTTATTAATTAATTTATGCAATAAATATATACTTATCGTGAAATGTAAATTAAAAAAAGTAAATAAATTTGAAAATGTAGTACTCTATTAAAAAAATAGAAAAGTTAAAAAAAAAAATCGAATGATGATACATAAATACTTCGTTTGTCAAATGTTTCCCAAAAACTTCCATGTTCGTTGTCCTCTTTTGGAATTTCCCGTCTTTGTCAACTATTAGAACTTTTAGACTGTTTCTTGATTTAACTGTGGAGAATGCAACGTATAATTGACCATGAAAGGTTTTAGTAGGTACAAACCAACCTTTTCTAGTGATTGAACTTGACTTTTGTTCACCGTCATTACAAAAGCAAGATTCACCGGTGAATGTCTACGACGCATCTGAAACGCGAATTTCGTATCTAATGGTGTGACATACATTCTGGGTATCAAGCGTAACTTTCCAACAAAATCATCATTACCGGAAATTATCATACCTTCAATAAACTATCTAGTCATTTGCGTGATAATCAGCCTGGTACCATTGCATAATCCGACATTGGATCAATATTACGCATACACATGCTAGGAGCACCAACCTTTAGTAGGAGTCTATGTTTTTGTATTCCTGACATGTCGATTTTGTTCAAGTACTCAACTGAATAATCTGCTTGTGCTTTAGCCATAGACGATGACGGAGATAGGCTATCAGAACTTATAAATTTCATTTCTTCACTTATATGAATAAACCATGCCAATAAAGTTAAAACGATTAAACATATTTTAATAGGTCCAATAATATTTGACTTCAAAAGTACGTTATTAAACATCCATTATGTATATAATAATTTTATTATTAAGATATAAACATGGAATTTTCTGTTTAGATGATGTACCTGGTAATTTTGAAAGCATGTAGTCATTAATCTTGTCCACTTGTGCATTAGTTGGACTAAGGATTGCTTTGACCTGGTAAAAATCTAACTCATTCGTACCTTTGAAGTCTTTCCCGTAGACCTCACTTGTAATGATCTCAATGGGATCGCCAGAACCTCGAATGAGTATATCTTCCGGAATATCAATATCCACTATAGCATAGTTCGATTCGTTTACCTTTCCATCTCCAATATCCAAAATCCACTTGGAGAACTCTTTCAGTTCGTTTGCTTCCCTCGCATTGTTGGCAGCTTTCAACCTCACGTTTTTTTGTTAGTTTCAAAACCTTACAATGCTCACAAAGATACGATGAGTTTAAAGAAGCCATAACAGTCTCCATTCGTCCACCACCAACGATAATAGGCAAAATTTGTCTAAAATCACCTTCAAACACAACAACCTTTCCGCTGAATGGTTTGTACTCCTCCGTTCTAATAATATCACATAAACTCCGATCTAAACTCTCAAAGCAATCTCTACTCATCACTGGAGCTTCAGCCCAAACAATTAAGCTTGCCTCTTTCAATAGTTGTGCCGTATCAGATGTTGGAGTGAAAGTACAGGTGGTGGAGTCTGATGGTTTCATTGGAATACCAAATCTCGAATGAGCAGTTCTACCACCTCGCAACAACGTTGCAGCAATGGCATTCGAAGCAGTATTAAGAACGATATATACGACCTTGTGAATGAAGTGTTGAGGACAAAGTATTCCATATATACGTCTTACCAGTTACTCCGAAAACCATAGAGGAAAAATATTCCACCTTAATCATTAAAGACTGCATATAATATCTCTTCATATACACCTCTCTGATCATCCGTAATGGTGCTTAGCAGCCTTAAATGCTCTTTTTCATGTTCTTCCTTTTTATAGCTTCGTTCATCATCTATCAAACGGTTGCCTTTGTAGCTACCAAAATCGTTCGGCTTTTGCATGTCTTTCCATTTACCTAGAGTACCACAACGAAATATTTTTATCCTAGTCATATTATGTCATTCTTTAGTCAGCATTAAAACTGGCTTTATTGGTTAATATTGTGCCATCTATGATTTTTTCACTAATATGTCTTCTCTAATAATAGGTAGGGGATACAATTGTGAGGCACATTGTCCTATGTGGAATCTTTTGAGCAATTCTAACATTTTCTATTTAAAAAAAAAAAAAATTCTCTTAATTTGATTGGTTTTTAATCCATGTCATCAAAAGTTCATAAACCTAATTTAAGTCCGTTGTAATTTCTCTACGATCCATTAACGTACAAAAACCCTAATTACTTTCAAAACCCTAGATTAAATCTTTATATATAGCTAATCACGTTCTTTTCATATTTGTCACGAATAAAAAATCATCTAAATATCCTCATCTCAAGTTTAATATTTTTCTTTGTTCATGTATTCTCTTCGTTCACGTTGTCCATAATTTAGGTTTAGGTTTAGTTTTTATTGTTTATGGTTTCCCTCATCTTCCTCTTTTTTATTTTTGTATGGTTTATAGTTTAGGTTTAGTTTTTTAGTTTAGTTTTTTTTCGTGTGTGTGTTTTTTGTTTTAATAGGATACTTAAGGGTTGTCTTCTCTAACCAAAGAAGATGAGATAACTATATATGACAAAGAGATCAAAGATCAATTGGTATCAGAAGCACGCTTTAGTGGTGTGCTTTCTCGAGCTAATGGGTTTTGACTATATGTTATATCGTATTTTTTTCATTTTAAACATATCAATTAATATGAATTACCAACATAAATAAATTTATTTTAATTGATTTTAGGATAATGATTTATGAAATAATTCTACCCGCACTTTTTAGTGCGGGAACCTCCTAGTTTTTGGTAAATATGACTAATTTTCTTCTTTTACTAGAACATTTTTTTTTCTTTTTCCCATAATAATTCTTTAAGATATAACAAGATTATAATTCGTGCTAAGCAGGAGAGGGATTTAATAATTAAGAAAAATTAATTATATCTAACTTAAAGTTAGTTATAGATATGTATATGTATATATATATATATGGTTATATTTCAATATATTATTTGTAAGATTTCTAAGTATACACGAAAATTCACTACTTTAAATAAAACATTTTGGATTAACAATTTAGTTTTATCATATAATGTATTGCGTATAACATTGCAATAATATTCATATGAAATTTAAATCATTAACATGCCCTAACACATAACCGTAAACCTATATGATTATTTTCAAAAGATCCATCAATCAGATCTTTTTTTTTTCTAAACCTAGTTATTACTAAAGAAAAACATCCAAAACTTATGGAATTGGTAAAAAGTTTAACATCTTAAATCTTTCATTTCCTGAAAAAAAGAAAAAAAAACAATCTTTCATTTCATAATGTTATACTCTAGCTTTGAATTTTGAACCCAAAACGAACAATGTGTAGTCTTTCTTCCCATAAAGCAACATGGTCGATATAACAAATATTTCATATGGTAATGTCCAATCTTTAGATTTATAAACCAAATTGAATAATAAAAAGTATGTTAATTATGCATAAAAATCCATGGTCGTTAGAAAGAACCATAAGTATTACGAGTTTAAAATGGTTAAACCAATCTAATTGGTGACATTTAAGGTTTGAAAATTTAGGATTACAGGTTGTAAATTTTTAGGGTTGAGTTTTAGTTTTTAATAAGTATTTGGGTATAAGTTTTAAGGTTTTAGGGTTTATATTTTAGGGGTTTCGGGTTTATAACCCTTTTTAGTATTTAGAATTTTAGAGTTTAGGATTTTAACCCAAAACCTTGTATTTTAAACCCTAACCATATAAATATCATAAAACATTTTGAAATCTATTTTATAATTTTTTTAGAGCTTTAAGCCTTTAAATATTTATTTCTATATTTTCTTAAACCCTAAGAACAAATTGTAGAGAGAGAGAGAGTTAAGGGTAAAACTGGAAATTACAAATTAATTTTATACGTTGGTTAAAGTTCGTGTATTAATCTGAAAAAATTAATGAGTTCAAGCATTAATCTGAAAACGAAATTCACTAGGTGTATTGATATGGCAACGTTAAACGTTTGTGTATTCACTAGGTGTATCTTAAAACCCTAAAATAGGTTTCACTCCTCACAAACCCAAACCTCCTAAAAATTAAACCCGAATAGTTATTATATACAATACCCTAACTTTATAAGATTTTAATCCTAAAACCTAAACACTCGAAACCCTAAGTCAATTCTAGACCCTACAATTTTTCTAAATCCTAAACACCGAAGACTTAAGCCCTAACAAATGACGACTCAATTGTAAGGATTTATATAAAATGGAATGTGATAGATTTAAAAATATTTTTGGAATGTGGTAGATTCAAAAAGTGGTATGTGGAAAGTAGTATTTCCAACAATTTCTCAAAAAGTATTAATGGGACAGAAAGTAGATTTTTGAAAAGAAAAAAACTAATTCAAAAACTAAAGTTAAACTGTGCATGGTTCTTCTTTTTGATAAACATTGAATTATATTTACCGAAGATGGAATGAGAGTTTGCTTACATATTTTGGATACACTGTGGTTCTTATCGTATACAATAACTATCACTCTATCAGCCTAACTAGCTAATCAACAATAGATAGGTTCCTGTCAATAATATACTTAGTGAACTTTTCAAGGGTTAAGTGTACGCAGAACCTCCATGTATAGAGCTCTAGGTGTCTGGTAGTTTTTCACCTTAAGAAATCTATATTCTTTGGCCGTGTTTATCTCCTTTTTTTCCTCCAGCTCTGAAACTACGAAGGGTACAAGAGTACTGGTACATAACGCCAAAGAAAATATAATGAATCACAAACCAGGGCCGTCTAATAGCACGAGCAATCGAAAATGGCCAAGATTACAAAAANCCAAAATAAAAAAAAAAAAAAAAAAAAAAAAAAAAATCTTAGACAAATTTTAAACATATTTATCATTTACGGTCTATTATTTTGAAAAATATTCTTTATTAGAGCCTAAATTTTGCAAAAAATATATATACCCAATACGTATTATTTTGAGAAATATGATTTATCATATTCAATATATATTTGATAATTAGTTTGAGACGCCCTTGGCACAGACGATTTTATTATGCGAACAGTGCAGATTACAACTCAAACAAAGACATTATATTACATTACTAAACTTTATTTGTACTTCATCACAAACGCACCATGGTTTCCCTGTGGTAATTATTAATTACACACACACATAAGTGTATGTATATATATAAAGATGCAACCATGCATGGTGGTGAATGCATTACATAGTTTTTAGTGACCGGGCTGAGTCTGAACAGCTTCCCCAGCATATGAACAGCACCTGGAGCAACCACGGTAACCTCTGTAGCAGCATCCATGACGGCAGTAACCTCCTCCCCCGCCGTAACTCCCTCCTCCTCCTCCATGGCCGTAACTTCCTTGAGCAGGTTGCACAGTCTCCTCGCTCTCTAACTTCACCGTGCCTGTCCAACCCAACATATATATTGTTTAGCTCGCACAAAAATATTTATTCCTCTCCGGGATTTTAAAAGTGTTTCTATTCAAAGCTCCAACTATGTAAATAAAATTGTATGTCTACTTTGTCATAACATATTTACAACATCAAATATAAATACGTTCTATAAAGTTCTTGCTCTATCTTGTTTAAGATGGGTTTGATATACTATTGTAAGTGTTTCTTGACTTAATTACTAGTTAGGATTCAACGTCCGACTTAAGTGCCATGTGTTTTACGTAAGTCCACATAATGGACCCCTAGCACTTCAAACCAACTTTGTGGACTTAGATTAACGGACATATTTTTTACTATTCACTAACATATTTGTTAGCCTCCAATGGAAGAAGT
>OVAF01002443.1:0-15815 GCA_900406245.1 Odontarrhena argentea | reverse complement strand
CATGACGATGCAGTTTCAATGGAGTACCAGTTGCCTGGACCATTGATATGTGAATTATTAGTTGTTTAGCCTTTGTGGTTACAATTGGTCGAAGGTTGTTTGATTGGGAATCGATCGGACTTGTCAAGGCCTTAAGATTGGAATTATCAGGAAGTTAGTATTCGATTCACTTCTTGTTATGACTTGTTTGGTGTTGATTGTGATAATGATCTGACTTGGTTTTGATGATTTGATTTAATGTGTGTTTTTGATGGAGGTTTCTGATTGTAGTAGTTGGCTGGATTCACTAAGCAAAGTAGTTGCTTATGACTCATTTTGTTTTGCAGGAAACCCGTAGACAGTAGACCGTGCTAACGGAGCAAAGGTAGCTTTGGCCATCAGCGGTAGTTTTGTGCCTTTTTGCAAAACCTTATGTTTATTATGTATATATTCTAGAATGAAAAAGGCCATGGCTAGTGTAAATGATCTTTTGTAGTGATTAAAACTTATGGTCATAATGTTTATAAAGAAGTTTGTTAAAATGATGGGTTCCTAAGTGGTACTAGTCTTGTCCGGACGAACTAACTAGCGGTTCTGGCTCGGGTTGGCAAGCTTTGAGTTAGGATTGCTAGGAATGATTCATTTAAGTAATTGGACTAAGGAATTGGATTTGTTCCAAGTATCTAGGTTCGATTGTTTAACTGTTTTATTAGTAATGCCTTGGTCTCTTAGTGAACTGGGGTGTTACATCCGATGACGTATTTTTCTCCCTAAATCACATTCGGTGTGAATTAATTCACAAGCATGTTGTTTGACTCGGTCCGCACGAATTAGATCTTTCGAGTTTTCTTTGAAATAAGTCATATATCTAAATTTTTAGATTATATTACGACATATTTTCTTCTCTATTTAAATCATCACAATTTTAAACAAAAAAAAACTTACTTTTTTAACAAATTTTCGAACAAATAAAATAGTTAGATGAATATTATACGTCGAGATTATGTTGTTATGTTCCAGAAAAACAAATTCGTCGTTTCTCAAATTAAAAATGTACTAATTATGTTTTAATATTTTTATGACTCAAGAAACTAATATATATTTTTTTATTTTGAGTGTGCTCTTTTGCAAACATCTGATTTTTCGTACGACAAATTAGCTTAGATTAGTATTGTAAATTAACATATAATTGGTTATTTTATAAGTAATAAATAAAATATAATATTAAAATTTATTTTGAATATTTGTGCAGATCATAATGTATAATCAAATTGGATATTTCATAATTATACAAGTTAATCATTTCAAAAATTAATATATTTACATCAATGACTTTTTCAAAAATAAAATATGATTTGTCATTTTATAGACACTAAATGAAACATGATATTCATATAATAAGATTAAAATATTTGTACGAGCAGTAATTTAGAATCTAATCACACATATAAAAATTATATGTGTTATCAAATCTAAATAAAGATATAATTTATTTTTTTCTAGACAGTGAATAAGATATTACATTTATATAATAAATTTAAATATTTGTATAAGTCGTAAATTAGAATATAATCACACATATAAAAATTATACGGGTTGAATAAGTGGCTTTGGCCTAGTGGCAGGTGGTAAGTCCACAGAAGACATGCAACATCAATGCACCAGAGATCGAGTCCCGTTCCTTGCAATATGCATGATTTTGGCTATTGGGTCAGACAATTGTGTTTCAAACTACGGACTGTCAATTTTGAAATTTAATACATTTACATCAATAAATTTTAATTTCACCTGCATATTTATTCGGATCCTAAACTAGTTCCAATATAAATTTCAAATTCCAAATAGATTTACCCAAACCCAAGTTGCCTAACAAAGTTCAAAAGTTGAGGTATCAAATATTAAAGCTAGTCAATCATATACCACAAACCAAGTGAATCCAAATCTTAATTACACATATATAACCAATGAAAACCAAAACCAAAACCAAAACCGAAAACAAAAAGTAGGTGGATGGCAAAGTGGTAAATAAAGAACAAAGGAAAGGGTAAAGAGAGAAAGAAGCACGAGGGAGCTAGACTCACGAAGTCTGCGTTGTCCAGATTCCGGACAACACCCTTCCCTCCAATCTCTCTCACACACACTCTTCTTCTTTGTGTTTCAGTTTATTAATTAATTGTTTCTTTCTCGTTTTATCAAAACATAATTTTTTCTATTTCCAAACATTTGTTTTTGTATGGCATATCTACTTAGTTGTCATTTTAAACAAAACAGAAATCTTGGTCACTTGTCACCTTGTTATAATTGTCACATAAGAAATATTTACTCACAATTAAAAATGGCCCTAAGATTTTGTGGTATTCATGATCCGTTTTACTTTATTAAGAGTCGTCACTTTTTATTTTACCAATATAATTAAAATAGTATTTTTGGCAATTATCTCATAATTTAAACTTTAAAGACTTTTTCAGAAAAACATATTATATATTCATATTAATTGGAAATACGAAAATTATTTAAAATATATATATTAGAACTAGTGAACATGTTTATAGATAGTTTGAGATAACTATGAGATCAATCCAACATTTTTAGATGTTAGAGCAATTACCCTATATATTCTTAATTAGAATTTTTTATGGAACATCTTACTATTTTAAACACTGAAATATACAAACAAATAATTTACAAGTCATTGTGACGGTACAACATAAGAAATAGATAAACTAATAATGTTATAAACATGTTTAGCCAAAGCATCAAGAGCGTGATTCGTTCTCGATTAACTAATTTAAAAGAACAAAGTGATAACCATTGTATCCAAGTTCGAATATCCCATAAGATCGTGTTAAGCTGTATTCGACGTTTGATAATTTACGAACGGATATAATATTTTATTATCTTCTTCAAACTAGACATTACGCCAACCTTTAATCCACGCTAGTTGAAACATATGTAGAAAATCAATTGCTTCAACTTGTGTTCTAAATTAGATTCGATATAATAATATAATATAATATTAATTGAAAACGTTCAATAAAAAGAAAACAATTTATTTATTTATTTATTTTTTGTTGGCACTAAAACAAATGATGTTTATATATACAAGGGTTTTTAAGGTTTCAGAATTTTAAAACCTGTTTTTAAGAGTAATAAAGAAAATTGAAAGGCAAATAAAAAGAAGTACAATTGGACAAGTAAATTGTTGACCAAAACAAAACAAAACAAAAATGACAATACTAATCTAATTTTCGAGAAATCCCCTAATTTTCTCCTGAACTTGTTTATTAACAAAAATTGAGTTTCTCTCTTCTGTTTCCAACCGATTATTCACATCCATCTACACCTTCAAATACGTTTCTCTCCTCTCCTCTTCTCTTCTTAAAGATCAAGACTTTCATTTTCCTTCTCCTGAGAAAGAAAAGAAAAACAAAAAAGTCCAACAATGGCGAAGAACGTTGGAATTTTGGCTATGGACATCTATTTTCCACCAACCTGTGTTCAACAGGTTCAAAAAGAACCCACAAGCTTTTCTTATTCTCTCATTTTTACAGCTATTGCATTGATACTCTCTGTTTCTGGTTTGAGTTTTTTCTGCGTTTTGGCCACGTTTGATTTTGATTTCATGAATCTCTAAATCTTAAGAGTTAACATAGTCCAGATGATGTTTCGACGAGTCTTATGATTATTTCTTTGTCTTTGGGTTTTGTAATGCGGCGGAGTTTGGTTGGTAAAAATGCTAGAAGCTCTTGTTTTTTTTCAAATCAGGATTTCAAACTTGAGATCTCTGCTTACAGGTCTGAGATTTGGTTATGATAATTGAGATGTATCGATATAATAAAAGTGTCTCTTTGATTGAAAGCTATGACTTTCAAAAGGGTTTTCATAATTAAGGGTCCTTGATCCCGAGATTTCACAATAAGTCTCTTTTCCAAAAAGTTTTAATCTTTTTACAGTTTTTCTACTTCTTCTTGAGAATGAGATGCTTTTTTTTTTAAGTTCAGAATACGGTGTTTGGTGGGTTTGATAAATGTGTTACTTTTTGCTTTATAGGAAGCTTTGGAAGCTCATGATGGAGCTAGCAAAGGCAAATACACCATTGGACTTGGCCAAGATTGCTTAGCTTTTTGCACAGAGCTTGAAGATGTAATCTCAATGAGGTTTGTTTTCTGTTTCTTTGTAGATATACACATTTGTTCTCATGCAGAGACTGAATTTTGTAGTTGATCTGTTTCTTAGTTTCAATGCGGTGACATCTCTTCTTGAAAAATACAAGATTGACCCCAAGCAAATCGGGCGTCTTGAAGTAGGAAGTGAGACTGTTATAGACAAAAGCAAGTCCATCAAAACCTTCTTGATGCAACTCTTTGAGGTATTATACTTTTGTTCGACCTTAAATGCGATTAGACATCTGAGGCCTGCTCAAGTTTGTTTGTGATAAAGAGAGTTAACGGTTGATTGTTTTTTGCCAATGAACAGAAATGTGGAAACACTGATGTTGAAGGTGTCGACTCAACAAATGCTTGTTATGGTGGAACTGCGGCTTTGCTAAACTGTGTCAATTGGGTTGAGAGTAACTCGTGGGATGGACGTTATGGCCTCGTCATTTGTACTGACAGCGCGGTATAAAATCGACATAGAGTTTATTAATCGGTATAATATCTTCACCTCACCTACTTTATATGTGAATGCTTTCAGGTTTATGCAGAAGGACCTGCAAGGCCCACTGGAGGAGCAGCAGCAATTGCTATGTTGATAGGACCAAATGCTCCTATCGTTTTCGAAAGCAAATTGAGAGGAAGCCACATGGTTCATGTCTATGACTTTTACAAGCCCAATCTTGCTAGCGAGTACCCGGTAATCTTCAATGCATAGTCTCAAGTAGTTGGTATAGAGAATCAAATTCTTATTGGTTATTGTTTCTCGTATTCTTGTAGGTCGTTGATGGTAAGCTTTCTCAGACTTGCTACCTTATGGCACTTGACTCTTGCTATAAACATTTATGCAACAAGTAAGCATTTCTTTTCACGGTTACAAAAACTCTGTTTCTTTGTTCTGGTGTTCTGTGTGACTCATTTCAATTGCTTTTTATTAGGTTTGAGAAAATCGAGGGAAAAGAGTTCTCCATAGATGATGCAGACTACTTTGTTTTCCATTCTCCATACAACAAGGTGGGTTTCTTAATCCTCCAACAGTAGTTTTTTTTCTACTTGAATTGTCTCTTACCAGTTTTATCGTCCCTGCTATTGCAGCTTGTACAGAAAAGCTTTGCTCGTCTTTTGTACAACGACTTCTTGAGAAACGCAAGGTTCTTGCTTATGGAATTGCGTCTTCGAAATGAAAGTTCTTTACTTGCATTATTATGAGTAACATATTTGTTCCTATATTGCAGCTCAATTGATGAGGCTGCCAAAGAAAAGTTCACCCCTTATTCATCTCTGTCTCTCGACGAGAGTTACCAAAGCCGTGATCTTGAAAAGGTTTCCATTGTTCCATTCTCTTTCCTTTTTAATTCCGCGAGAAAACCGAGTTATAGCTAAATTTTTTTTGGATCTTTTGCAGGTTTCACAACAGATTGCGAAACCATTTTATGATGCTAAAGTGCAAGCTACGACTTTAATACCAAAGCAAGTCGGTAACATGTACACTGCTTCTCTCTATGCTGCATTTGCTTCCCTCATCCACAATAAACACAGTGATTTGGTAAGAAAAGAAACCGAACTTCTGTTCTGATTCTACTTAAATCCATTTCATTTGGTTTGAAGTTGTTACATTTGTGTTTGGATCTTGTTGTATAGGCTGGAAAGCGGGTGGTTATGTTCTCATATGGAAGTGGTTCAACCGCAACAATGTTCTCATTGCGTCTCTGCGAAAATCAGTCTCCTTTCAGCCTTTCAAACATCGCGTCTGTAATGGATGTCGGCGGAAAACTGAAGGCTAGACATGAGGTAACAAAAAAAGGGTGACAATCCTGCTTTTGGAATATTTATAAACCAAAGAGAAATATTGATTCGGTTCAGCAAGATTTTATCTTTGATGTTTGAAATGTGAAAATTGAATTAGAATCAGTTTTGTACTTAGTTCCGGTGTGGATTTAATTAGCTACACCTTGTATCTAATATCTTGAAATCTTGAATCACCAATCTCTTCTTGGACTTGTTTATTGCAGTATGCACCTGAGAAATTTGTGGAGACAATGAAGCTAATGGAACATAGATATGGAGCAAAGGACTTTGTGACGAGCAAGGACGGTATTATAGACCTTTTGGCTCCGGGAACATTTTATCTGAAAGAGGTTGATTCGTTGTTCCGGAGATTTTACGGAAAGAAAGGAGACGATGGATCCATAGCAAATGGACATTGAGTCGTGAAGGAGCATCATCACAAATCACTTGGAAATTGTCTTTCTCTACTAAACGTTTTATAAGTTTGTTGTTACTTTGATTTAGGGACAATGAATCATGAATGGATTCTCTGTTTTTAATAACTACTATTGATTTGCTTTCTAATGAATCTGCCCAAAGCTATTTTCTCTGTTTGTGGTTTTAAACTTTAAGTCCGTTAAATTTAGTAACAGACTTTATATTTTTTCCTAACAAAATAAAATCATTCGTGACTCGATCTCAGATTCAGTCACCAAAGTAGAAAGTATATGTTGGGAGTTTGAAATGAACTAGAAACATTAAAGTAAAAGACATGACAACTTGTTCACCGAGAGTTCCCATACTGTACCTCTCTCGGGTGGGAAACTCCCACAATCCACTATCAATCATTCAAGGGTTTATACTTTATACTTTATACAATGCTCGAGTCTCAACACACGACAAGAAGACTCGAACACTTTGATTTTCTTCCCTTCTCTATGTTCTTAGCTGCTTTCTCTCCCCTCTGCCGCTACATTGTAGCTTTTCCGGATTGTCATTAGGTCTTGAACGTCCTCTTCCTTTAAAGACAATGACTTGTCTCGCTATTTCTCTATTTCCTCTTACCTGTAAAAGAAAAAGAAAAATAAAAAAAAAACTCACAATTAGAAATAAAGCATGGACTGGGCCATTTCTGATTTGGGCCAAAATAATGACTTGGGCCCAAATCTCACAGTGCATTGGATGGTGGAGACTAAAATACATTAAGATAATGTATTTCATTATCCTATTGTTTTGATGGGATCTCTCCTACATTAAAAATTTGAATATGCTAACATTCGAACAGTAAATGCATAGTCTCATTCATTTAATAAAAATATATGCACTAAAATTGAGAGTTATGAGAAAATTTACCAACACAATATGAATGTTCAAAATAGGTACAAATTCCAAACTAAAGCTGAAATTCAAAAAAATCAATTTATAATCCAATATCAGAGGTAATTTAAAGTGAATCAAAATCGTTTCAGTTTTTTTATTTAGAAATAAATTCAAAGTAAATCCTAGTCAACAAATTTTAATATTTTATTATATATGGAAGTATAAAATGGAACATCAATTAAAAATATGCATTTTAATTTGTAATATAGATAAAAGTTTCATTAGACATAATTTATTGCACATCCAAAAACAAACCACTTCACAACATAAATTAATCAAAAATCTTTACAATAAAAGTAATTTATTGATTATTCATTTATTTGGAAAAAACGTTGTAGGATTAGGCAAATACTGTTTCAAATGTAATAAATATGTAGCAAAAGTATGTGCTATCATCATACAGGTACAGACAAGTATCAATGTTATGATAAGTACACGTCATAGCGCACTGCTACGGTTCATGAGCATGTTCATTATCACTACAAGAATAAGGAAACATAGTCACAATTTTTTTTGTAGCAATGATGACTGTTTTTAGCTAAATTAACTTTGCTACAAATTTGCTACAATTAATAAATTGAAACAATGTATTTGAAGCAAACGCATTTTAGTATTTAATTGTGGATAATTAGCTACTAATTTGTGACATAATATATAATCACTATTTGTAGCAACAAAGCTACAAATATAGCTAGAAATATTTTGTAATAAATAGCCTCAATTTGTTTCAAATAAATCGTGATCAATTACTACAACATGTTACTAATTTTTATAACAAATTTGTTGCAGTTAGCAATGGCATAATTGTACCTTCTACCCACAAAAAGTAACCACATAGAAGCTGGTAACAAATACATCACAATAGATATATATTTGTATACATTCTTCTTTTCTTTGGCTCAAACTAAAGAAAACATTGCTTTGTTTATGTTAATTATATGATTCTTCTTGTTTTTTTTCTTTTTTAACCTCTATGCATGTATATGTAATAACTAGTTTGAATGTTGTATAACTAAATAAAAAAAATTATGATTAATACTGATTTGGTAAATTCATTTTGGTAAAGTCACCATAAGTCTGATCAACAATTACACCAATCTAAAACTCGATAAAAACCCAAATTTAGATGTTGCATTTGATTGTAATTATTATTATTACTGTTTTGTTTTTGTGTTGTTACTTTCAATTATATTTAATTATTTCTTTCACAATTTATCAATTTATTCTTAGTTTCCATGAAGTATGCATGAACAAAACCGAAGTGTTTTTGCAATACGTAACTATGGTCAATGTGTTGGAGATGGTTCATGTTCAGAGAGAACACTACCTTAGAGAACACTACCTTGATATTATGATCATGATACGACCAACATAGTTGGCTGCCAAAAAACTTAAACATGTATACATATATATATATATATATATATATATATATATATATATATATATATTTTTTTTTTTTTGCAACTTGAAATGAACATTCGTTATGAGTGGTTTAACATTTTTTTTTTTTTCAATATTCGTGTGCCAAAAGAAGTAGAAATATTATATCATGCACATCGGTTATTTTTGTGTCTTAAATAAGCATTTTAAGATAGAGTAATAATAAAAATTCAGAAGTAGTGGAAGGGAGAAACAAGAGTGTTTTCCCGTAGACACTCTCAAGACACATTTGATGATTATAATTTAATATCTAATTATTTAGTTGAACCAAATTACAAGTACTAATATCATATGGTGCAATTTGAAAAATTCCCTAGTTAGGTTTCAAAATTTGAAAAATACTTTTGTTTTTATTTTCTCTAGAAAACTATCTATTAATAATATAAAAAACATTACTCACATAATAATATTTTATAAATTTTCTTTTTTATTTTGATAAAGAATTTTAGATTTTGTTTTTGATTACACATAAGTACTTCATTCGATGTGTATAATTGTCTTCCCTACTGAGAAATGTGGACTCCATTGACTCTTTATCAATATAGTGGTTTTGTTTTCCTTGATTTATCATTTTTGTTCATTTTTACAGCCAAAACATTACATAGTTTTTTTACAAATCAGTCATTATACGTCCAACATATATGAGAATCCTTGCATATCTTATGGGTAAACATAACTTAACTTTCAACAAATGTTTTGGTTTTTTTATACAATAGATGATACAATTTTTAGTTTTCTTCCTCGACTGGATTAGCAATGATATCTTTACACCGATGAGACAATTTGCATATGTTAGGTACGACTGTGAACACACAAGCCCTACGCTACTCACAAAACGCGGGCTTGATGTGCGGGAACAACGTAATCTACAACCTCTAGTCAATGCATCAACCATTTTGTTTTCTCTCTGGATGAAATTGACATAAGAGACATTGGGATAAACATATTTATTAGCACCATCAAAGTATCCCATAAACCTTTCGTCTTTTTTCATTACTTGAGACCTATAATTAAGCATACATTTACTTTTTGAATGTCATAGTTGTTGAAAGTTGTATCAATCTTCAAGAAAAGATGCAGAATTAGATGGTAGCATTGGAAGAGAAGGAGAGGCAGAAGACAAAAATCAAAGATGATAAGTGAAAGAGATGGAAGAGAAGGGAAAATTTTAGATATGGCTGGAGACCTCCAAACAATAGTTTCGTGTCTGACATAATATTTTTGAGTCTATGCCTCATGTGCAAACACTTAGGTATGTGTCAAACATATCTTTTGACTAATCAAAGTAAAATCCACAAAAAGAAAAAGAAAAAAGAAAGACAAAAAATTGAAGAAAAACCATCAAGTACTCAAGTAGCAATGAGTGGTGGACTTAGCCAAAAAGACTGAATGTTTTAATAGGGTAAAACTGTTAAAGAATAACTAATATAGGGAGTTATAAGTAAAGCAAGTAGCTACAATAGACCCAACACAGATGATTAAAGAAGGAAGCAGAGTAACATTTAAAAGCATACTCTGCCCCAAGAAACCAGCAAGAGTGATTGTCGCATCCGCGATCACACGAGCGATCGTGCCAGCCTCTGTCGACAATAATCCTCCGTTGTATGTTCCACGCGATAGTCTCGATGACATCACTCTCGATAGTAACGATAAGTTCACACCTGCGAAACACAACAAAAGTATAGGATAAAAGTTTAATTCTTGAAAAAGTTTTCAAGTTAAAACGAAGCTAGATTTTAGTTATGGTGATACATGTATCAATCTCAGGGCCGGACTTGAGGGTAGGCAGGGTAAGCAACCGTTTAGGGGCCCAAGCCAATTATTTTTATAGGAATTGAATTTATAAGCTCGATCATGATTCTTTTATGATTTTTTTAAAGATATCTCTAATCAGAATCAGAATTCTATTTCGAAAAAACTTTGTGTAGTTGATACTTTCTTTATATATATACTACTTCCTATTACTTATGAGTTGAAATTAACATAAAAGAACATACGTTTTGGTTTAGCTTCGGTCACCATATATGGTTGGACCGGCTCTTGTACATTCAAGAACGCAAGAGATCCATAAGATCTTCGATCTTGATAATAATTTCGGGTTGAAACAAAGTTAAAAAAATTAGGTCTTGGAAAATTCATATTATTTTTCTTACCTTCAAGAACTTCAGCGGAGACAAACATGATAAATCCGGAGAAAACGTATTGTGGCACAGTGTAAGGGATTACTATATGGAAGCTGAGAAGTATGCCAATACAGACCATAATCTCTGATGCCAACAAAATTTGCCTGAAATAAGATAATCAAATTTTCAGAAAACTCGAAACGATGATAAACAAGATATTCCAGTTTCAAGGATCTTTTACCGATCTTCAAACATGTTGCTGATATAGCTTCCAACAACGAGGTTAACCGGTAAAACGGTTAGACCAAGACAGAACAAGAAGATCGAAACCGAACTCATGGACCAGCCGAAGTAGTATGTGGTGACAACACTTGATTCTGATAAAAGAATCTCCATTGCGTACTTAAGCATGAAGTATATCAACAGTTGAACCTAAAAGCAATATAAATGTTGTCATCTTTCACCACTTTGGAAATTGAATTTTCTTCTAGAAGTATATTGAGTACTCTTATTTACCTTTACAGAAGGAGTGAGTAGTTTATAAGCAGCTACAATGGAGTTTGCGGGTTTACGGGAATCCTCAGCAGATTCTTCGCTTCCATCTTCATCATTCTGTTCTATTTCTTGTTCTGTTTCTTCGGGTGCAAGCAAAAGCGGTTTATTAAGACCTTTCTCCATATTTCCATCCTCAACAGCTTCAACCAAAAGAAGTTTTCAGTCTAATAGTCAGAGATTCATAGGCAAGAATATCGAAAAAAATAACACACTGCTTCACTTTTAAGTCCATACCAGAGCTATGGTCATCTGAAGTATGAATCTCCTCAGGGTCACGAGCCGGTTCCCGAAACGAAATTGCCAACCAGACTAAGTATATTAGCCAGGCAACAGCCATAACCCAACCGGGTAAAGTATCTTGGTTAAAAGAAAGATTAAAGATCTTGAAATTGGTTTGCAACAAACCGGCAAGAGCAGGACCACAAGCCATTCCTAAAGCACTTGCACTAACAAAACCAGCTGAAGCCTGCATCCGGATTTTCAATGGCACACAATCACTTATATATCTCCGGTTCACTGCTCTGGCCGAACCAAATCTACAAAACAGACAAAAATATGATAATCAAGCGAATGTCTCATGAAAACAAAAATTTATACACAAGTACTTACCCGCAGAAAAGTCGGCCAACCAAGAGGAGTGGTAATGAATTGAAGTCATAAGCTAAAGCATATAACAAGTTCCCGAAGAAAAGAACGATGCTACTGAATATAAGCGGTTTGAAGTAGGATTTGTTTGACCAGGCACTAAAGTAAACGGAAGAGAAGAGCTGAGCCACAGCCATGGCACCAATCACAACACCACAGACCGTTGCTGCAGCTCCAAGGCTCATGGAGTAATCATCTGCTGTAGGAACAATGATATATGTATTGACCATGTAAAGAAACGTGTTGGCCAAGTTTAACAAGAGAGACATGAAGTGATATCTCCCTTCTTCTTGCTCTGCTAGCTCGTCTTGAGGAATCAGTAGGTCCTCGTCTTGCATGATAAGAGCATGCTGCGCCATGAAATTCATGAAGTTTGTCGAATGTGTCAGCCTATCCACCGCATTTTTAATTGAATCCACCACATCATCCTACAAAAAGGAACACGATAAGACCAATGAAACTAAAACCATTTTTTTAGTTTCCGTGAAGGCAAAGCTTGTTATGTCACAGTAAGAAAACCTCAAGAGGAATAACAGGCTGATCGTAAATTGATAAGTAGCTTCCTTGATTGTTCTGAAGCTCATGAAGATTACGCGATATGGCTCCTACAACAGCTCCAAGACCCTATAAAATTCGATATAACCGAAACAGTTAAGCTCACTTAATTATAGTGACAGGTAGTGAAAAGTTAGGCTGCTTGAGATTCTAAAGACCTTACCACATGTCTAAAAACTTGCTGGAGCTGAGAGTAAGGGTGATCAGCGCGAGTCTTGACATAATAGTTTGTGAATCTATAGCCGAATCTCTTATCAAATTTCTTTAGTATTTTACGGATACCAATAGCATTCATATCGATGAAAAAGAGAAGCTTGAGAAGATCTTGTCCCACGGATCTGTAAGCCTCTCTTAGATTAGCGATCTGAGATATGTCAGGCTCATCTTGGAGAGTGTCATGCCATTCCCTTAGCTTCTGTAACCGACTTGAAAGCAAACCTTGTTGCTCCAACATGAAAAGAGCAATCTTCTCAATCTACAAATTAACAAGCGTAAAAGTATTTACAAAGGTTGGTGATACATTATTTAGCAAACACCAAGTTTTGTGATGGAAATGGAAAAGAACCTGATGATCCAACATTCTTGAGAAATCTTTAAGAAGATGGGGGCGATCTAGACTTCCTACTTCGATTTGTCTACCGTATTGCTTCACTTTCTTCTTCATCAATTTGTAATTGATGTAATATCTAAAGAGGAATCACAAGTACATAAAATTCACATTGTCATAAACTCAAATATCAACCAAATCTTGAATATAGAAGAAACATACTCTTGCCATTCTTCAATGCTACGTTCCTTGATCTTTTTTCCAAATGCGACCATTTTCTACCATGAAACCAAGAATCATAAACAGAGTCAGCATCGAAAATCAGCCAGAAAAGATAACAGTTCATTAGACTAAACATGTTATACAATTAAGTATACTTGCAATGCTTGTTTGTATCAATGAATTTTGCTGAAATTTTTTGGTTAAAGGTTGATAAGATTTGGTCAACCAGGTTGCTTTTTTTACACTAAAGAGTCAGAGTTCACTCAAAGCAGTTCAGGAAAAATCAAACTGTTTACTACATTAGGGAGATTTGATTATATCAGCGTTTTGATAAATCATATCAGCGTTTTGATAAATCATAAGCAGGGGAATGAAGAAAATACATAGAATTTTGGATGCAACTATGAACTTTTAAGAACGAATTTCCCAACATCAATACACACGTAATAATGACATTTTTTGAAATCTTTTTATTTTTAAAAATAATAAAAATAAAAAGAAATATTCCAGCTTAGATATTCTTGGCATTTTCCATTCTTTAGTCAGCAATTAAATAGACTCCTGGAGAATATAAAACCAAAAAAAAAAGCAAATGAAAGAATTTAAGCTAACCAGAAAATGTTAATTAAAAATACTTAATGAGAGATTTTTTTGCCTCGTTTTTATTGGCAAGCTAATGAAAAAATTAAACTAACACCAAAATTTTTCCTTTTTATTTTATCAGCTTTACATCCAGGAACTATAAAAATTTTAGAAAATCGTTAAGGAATTCGAATTTAAGAAATTACAATCTTCAAATAATCACTTACACCTTCTCTTTATTAATTCCAACCAAGAAAAAAAAAAAAACAGAGAGAGAAGAATAAAATACCTCAAAAAAGCCCAAGACAGAGACAGATTAGAGAGAAAGAATCTAAAAATTTATTTCTAAAAGAATCCTTGTGTCTTGTTTTGGTTGTTGAGGAATCCTAATGAACGGTCGATTTTTGGGAGGAGAAAAATAGATAGTGGCTCTAATGACTTGAGGGTTATTTATTTATAACAGAGAAAGAGAGATACATTCGGATTCAGATTCCTGTCTTTGGTCGGTCTCTGTTTTCTTGAGCTTTTTCTTGTAATATTCTCTTGTTTTTATAAGCCTGATATAAAATAATAGGTCACAAATTACATGATGTTGCAATTCTGTTTATACTATAATTATTTTTTTGTCTTTTTCTAAACTTTCGTATATATTTGGAATTAATTTTCTTTTGGATAACTTATCAAAAAATATTAGACCGTTGACAAATTTTTTATGAACCAATGAGATATTGAGATATTGATATGTTACATATAAAACATACTTGGTCTCTTCACCATAATATTGGTCGGCGTTTGTGACAGAACATGTTAATTTAGCCTTTTCAATATCTTAATTAATGTTGAAATTGTGCAATGTATCATCAAATTATTTGAATCTACTAAACAGAGAACAATGTCACGCTGTATAGGCGTTTGGATGGTCAATAATATAATTGCATAAATTTGAGGATTTGTGATCAGTAAAAGAGTGTTTAGTTTATTTGTATAATTGGCATTATATAAAGGCAAAATTATGCTGTTTGCCATTTTTGAGCTTAAAATTTTAAATATGTCAATATATCTTATTAAATGCCATTTGACCAAAAACAAATCACTGTTACGGCCGAACATTTGTACATTCTTCTCTTTATCAATCCAACTATTTCGTCTTTGGCGAGTTCACGGCAGCGTCGTACGGCTCCGACGAATGAAGGGGATGGTGATGGTGGTGAGTTCACGACACCGACCGTACGGATATTCATACATATGGCAAAACATGACATAAATTGGAGTTGTCGTTGTTACCGACTTAATGATGATTTTGTTTCCTCATTTTCACACTAGTTTCGACAACCATCAATTTTTACCTGTTTGTGAGTTCGCTCTTGCAAATTAGAGAGATATTTTTGTTTTCGATCCACCAATACTTTCAGTTAGGCATAAGTAAATGCCCATATCACAAACCTTTGTAATAGCTAGAAATTGCTATATTTCTTCACAAGCCCTACAGACCACCATTCAAGACTTTTGGTAGAAAATGGCACTCATATCATCCGGTTCCGAAGCCTTTTGTAGATGCATCAAAAATGGCATTATCCAAATTTCTTTTCTGAAGCATCCATCGTGAATGTCGTATTCATTTCTTCTGTTACCTAACATCAAATCCCTTCTATCACCTCTGTCATCTCCGTTGGAGCACTAGGGGAAGATAAATCCTTACATTATAAGCCTCTTCTTTTAACCATAGATTCCTCTCTTTTGTTTCATTTGTGACAATTGTTGGAGTTTGCCTCAGCTTGTGTATTTTACTAAGTGTGGAAGAGACTCTTTAAGAGTTAGAAGGTTTTGGTTTAATCATCCGGTTCTGATTCAATCAGGGAATTG
>OVAF01002442.1:0-15816 GCA_900406245.1 Odontarrhena argentea | reverse complement strand
AGAAACATTCACCGTCAGCCAAAAAAACTCAGATTTTGATAAGAAAGAAGCAAATCAGACGACGATTCCAGTTCTCTGAAGAAGAAGCTGCTTCGTCGATGTATCTACTCTGCGGCCCATCAAAGGCTCAGAGCACAAAACGTTTTGTAAAGGAGCTGACATGTATTTTTTTGGCTGAGATGGTTGGCTCTGATTGGATGATTTTCCAATCCTACGTGGACAGCTTCTTTGAAGCCGAAATAGCTCCTTTTATATATAGGAGATTATAGGTACTCAAGGTTGTGCTTTTCAAGGTGCCTAAGGTCTATCTTCAAATGCGAAAAAATGGATCAGGAAACAAAGATGGTGTTGTGTTCACATTTATTCCCTAGATTTTATGATTCGACGGTCGAGTTGCACCAGGTTAACTGAATTAAACATATCTGATAGTAGTTTCTTCCTTGCTCACTAAGCTTTCCAATGTACTCATTTTGCTGCACCATTCGCAGAACTGATTGATTCTAAATTTCTAACCGTACTTTCGTGTGTATTTTCAGTCTATACATTAGAGATAAAAGAGTACATAGAAACATTAGGGAAGGAAACGCTAAGAATGAAACAGGATATGCAGAGTGATCACTATAGTATGTATGACCTTATATTGTCTACCGTCTAAAGGGAAGTGAAAACAATCCAACGCTTGTTGCATAATCTAGATTACCATGTTTCCGTAGGTAATTTGATAAGTTTCTTATAACCCTTGCAGTTTTATCCCCTGATCCACATGCTGGTGAAAAATGGTGCACTTACGCAAGCTATGTTTATGCCAGTTACATTATTGATCCGCTTGAGAACATCCGGTTTTTCCTTTTCCTACAACTTACCCTGTTTCATTGTAGTACGATTGATGTCATGTTTTGGGTCTTGAAATGCTGCATAAATGGCTCTCTTCTTGTTCCTAGACACCAACCTTAATTTTATTGCAATCAGTTGCGATCAATGCCTTGCTAAGAGCAACTGCGCATAACCAGAAGGTTCATTTTATGTTTCTAGTATCTTTGGTTCACCAGAAATTCCTACATATTTTAACTACTTTGTCTTGATAATAACTATAGAATGTATATATCGCAGTAATGGTAGTGTTATACATCATACATGTGAGTTGCTTTGAGCATCATGATGAAAGCTAACCCCTCGTTCTTCTGCAAGGTGAAATTTGTGTTATTAAGGACTTCATATCTACACATGATGTATATATAATAGGTAAAATTCTCTAGAGTTGTATTTAATTAATGTGGAGATTTCTGAATGAAAGATTCAAAAGTTTACAATTGGCTTGCCCATGGTAGATCAGTGTTACTGAAGTAGATAGATGTAGCACACACATGAGAAAAATGCAGCTTTGTTGAATAACTAATGTGGTTCCGATATGCAGATATGCTTTCCCTATCCAATGTAATCAGGCTGTTCTTATAGATGGCGAGGAACTTGTTAAGATCCTGTAAAGAAGTCGAAACCTAATGTTCTTTTAACAACACTATAATTTTACCCTTCCGAACTATACCTTGTAATTCTCTGACAAATATTTATACATTGGGTCTGCCCAAAGAAAAGAGTTAATCGAAACAAGGCTATTTAACAAACTTTTCAGTATACAGAGGTATGCACTTCCTCTGTTTTCTTCTTTTCAATATCACTCGCAAGAAGTGAAGAATTGGCTCAATGAAACTAGCACAACCTCCATATTATGTTTTGCGTAGCACTCCATGAGGCAGAGTTTTGGATGCCTAAAGATGCTGCACCTGGGGGCAAAATCTAGTTGGAGAGACTAGCTAGGTAACATAAACATCCAAATGTTCCTTTGTTTAGCTTATGATAAAATGGTCGCTTCGTAACAGGTTATATTGCGATTGGCAAAGATTCTTCCCCAGAAAATCTAGTGTTGAACCGGACAGTTACGCTGAGAGACAGCTACATTTACAAACCCGGATCTAATCACAGTTAACAATATCATGCCTTGACAAGCACGTAAGGCAACAACTTTTCTTGCCTCACTTATCTAGATCATTGAAGTAATTGTTAAAGTCTTCGGTCAAAAATGTAAGCTCGTCAACATTCGAACCATAACCAATGGATCTCTCTGCATGTCTCTATCTGCAATAGTATGATGATGTTGTTACTTACTGTCCTACAAAGTGGCCGGTTAAAAGAGAGTTTAGTCTTTTCACGCATGTGATTTTGATTTGACTCAAAACTCAAAATCACTTAGCTTTTGCCTCAACATCAGTCAATCCTTTTACTTTGCTCTAAAGTTAATAATAATTGGTTCGACGAATCTGGAACTTAATGTACATGAATATATGAATATACTGTGGAGAAGCACATGGAAATATTACTGATTTGGGAAGGAATAAGGTTCTCTTTGCCTTTGGAATTTAAGGATAAAATTCGATCTGCTGACATTATGTATTGATTCTATGCTCGACATGTGTATTAGTGCATATGGCTTCACTTATCCTCTCTTTTTCTTTCCTCTGTGATGGGACACTATGAAATTTTCACATGACAATGATATCAAAACTAGACTCGAAAGTTATTATCCTCGAAATAATTGGCCCCAGCCTGAAAAATTCGACATAGCATATTGCAGAATGATCATTTTGAAGTTTGAACATTAGTTAATTTTTTTTTTTTTTTTTTTTTATAAACCGTGGAAGTTCCGAACATTTGGTTCATAATCTCCCCCGGTGCCAGGAGCCAGCCGTTGATGATACCACATTTAAGGCGTAAATCACTCCTCCCAAGTGGACTCGAACTAGCGACCTTGAGTATTTCTCAAGTACCACTAGACCAAGAACCACTTGGTAACATTAGTTAATTTGGTAAATGGAAATTGGTAAGATTTGATATACAACAAAAATTTAAAAGAAGCAGATTTAAAAAAAAAAAAAAAAATACCACAACAAAAATTGAGATATATTGATACTTGTAAAATGTTAACCTCAAGATAATAGTATTTTTTGTATATGGCAAAAATCAAAATCTTTTCGATAAAATTAAGATGTGATCATAAATAATAATTTCTACATAAAAATAGGAGAAATTCTCTTAAATACCACTTTTAAGTTACACTTTTAAAAAATTTACCATTTTTTTAGTTGAAAAATATTTATTTTTAGGATTTAGAGTTCGTTTAGGCATTTAGGGTTTAGTTTTTTGGGTCGAAATAGAATTAAGGTTTAGTATTTAATAAATATTCATGTTTAAAGTTGAAGATTTTAGGGATTTTACTGTCAAAACCGTCTTAGGATTCAGGGTCTGGATCATAAATCCTAAAACCCTATAAAATATTTTAAAATATTAAAAAACGATCATTTTACTTTAAAATGATGTAGTATAAAAAAAATAGATAATAAAAATATAGTATAAAAAAAGAATAGATTTTATGGCCGAAAAACGAATAGGTTTCATGGCCGAATAATCGATAAAACCATGATACATCAAAGATATTCATCCGAATTATCACACATAATTTATTTTGAGAAGCGTTCACATAAACACGTTCAATTAAACGTTTTGATTAGTTTTTCCCGTGTTTAAACGTTCTTATGTATAGGCACTAAAGAATGATTGCATAAATCATTGAAGTAAAATATTTTAAGATTTTTTGAAAGTTTTATGAAATCGTTTTAGAAAATTCTCGTACGTAATTTTTAATCCGATTTAAGATATAAACAAGAAGTCGATTTTTTGAATTAAGATAAACTGAATATAAAAACTGCGATTAAAAGNGGAAAAAAAAAAAACCCAAAAAAAAAAAAAAAAAAAAAAAAAAAAAAAAAAATCCGAGACATAAAACAATAACACATGAATATGAGATTTGATGATGGGATTTTTACCGAAAAGAGAATTTTTACTTTTTGATACTTATTCAAATTTCACACATTTTCAGGTATTACAAACTCTCTAGTTTACACCAACATTTCTTATTCAATATAATTGCGATTTTGACAAATAAATATACAATTTCGGTTTCCCAAAAGAGATCTATATTATTTTCATAATATTAAGAAGGATCTATCTAATGCATTATCATTCCAGTTATTACCATTAAAATAGTGGAGATAAAAAAAGTGCTAAAACACACTTATTCCAGTAATGTCAAAATTGAGTTATGTAATTATATTATTATTATAAAAACGTTACTAAATCATGTGCCAAAACACAGTCGATATGTCAGGTACGAGGTTGCATTACTGTAAACTTTAACATAAGCGTTTCTTAATGTCTTAGGTTTGACCAAATTTGATTTTAAATAAAATTAAATATGGAAGGGAGAATTTGATTTTGTTTGAACAATATGAAACACGGAACAAGAAAATGATCAGCATATATAAGTAACCTCTGGCTGTAGGATTTGGTGCCAAATTAACACTGTTTGCTTTAAGAAATGATTATAACTTTTGTTGTAAAATGTGTCTTTGTTTCATGAACCAACCAGCTGTTGAACTGAAGTTGGTAAACTTTCTTCAAACAATATTCTTGACTGTTGACTTCTCTAGTGTTTCTTACTAGCCTACCTAGCTAACCATACCAACATTAACTAACCACTCCACTTTACCAACTTTTGTTTTTATTTTGTAACCAAAATACTTATCAGAGCTGGGTGGTCTTGATTTCCAATTGATTCCTCTAAGATGTAATTAGGTTTGGTCCAATAATATGGTTTTGTGGACCAATGTGCGAATAAAGGTTGGGACAAATAAACCAAGAGTTTCTAGTTCAACTGTTAAAATTTTTTTGGTAAAGTTTAAAGGTCGCCGGTTCGAATAGATATTTGGGAGATGACTGTATAATATGATTTAGTCTTCGACATGAGGGGATGTATGGTCTAGATTCAGAATCTCTTAGTATTTTTTTTTTTTTTTTAAATGTTGGGACAAATAAATATGAAGTAATAAGATAAGTTATTGGGTGTATTTCTTGAGTTTTACCCTTGCACCCGGTATTAAGTAAGTTTGGTACTAAAAAGACAAAATACATAACTCCATCATGTTTATTTACAAAACATAACCAGTGGTTTGATCAAATCCAGCAAAACAAAAAGGTCTTTTTACTCATGCTACCTCTAAAAAACAGTTATGTAACAATCACTTTGTTAATCTACAAAATATGTGTTCATCAAACGGAGTAACAAACTCTTGTCCGTAAATATATTGTTTGACAATCACATGTACCAAATGTATTAGCAATTTAGCATTGTCATTGTGCGTGTAATCCACTAAGCTGAAGTTAGAACCATTTTATGTAAATATCCACATAATTATTTTTCTTTGTTTTTTCCCCCTCTTTTCAGCCTCATAGAAACCACATAATTTTCTTGGATAAAATGAATTTACATAAAATTATATACATTGAGAATGAAATTGTTTTAGTAAAAACAAATGGTTTTCCATACTTTAACTAAGTTTGATAGGTCGTCCGGCATAGTTTTTTGTTCACTACAACATTTCCCGATTACAGTAAAATTAATGATTGTGTAAATATTATTTAAACGATTTTTTTTTTTTTTTTTTTTTTTTTTTGTTGTCAGAGACGGTGTAATAAATATGGAAAATATGCTGTTCTTTTTGTCTAAAAAAATAAAATTTTAAGATGCTTCTCACATATTTTGGCACGATATACTCGACTATTAGCTTATATATATTTGTAGATATTGTTCCATCGATTTCGGCTCATTGAATCCATTTAATTAGAATATCTTATGATGTTGTAAAAAACAATTTTTCACACTTATAATTTCTTATAACTCTAAACCAATAGTAATTTAAGAAATTCAAATATTTACAAAACTATTTCTTGAATTCAACAATTTCATAATTAACTAATAAAAATGCACGGAAAATTAGTAAAATGGAAGAAGTATATCTTTTATAAGACTTTTACACTCCCTCCGTTTCATATAAATAATTTTTTTTTTATGCATCTTTGAGAAACAATAAAAAGAGGTAGAATATTTATCTTTATGAAGTGGAAGGGTATATATATTCAGTTTCTTACACTTGTTGAGAAAAAATGATATTACGGAGTAAGAAGTTAGGTAAATAGAAGAATGTAAAATTATTTGAATTGCAAGATCGTGAATTATTTTCGACTAAATTAACAATATATATATATATATATATTATATTATTTTCAAGTAACATATACTCACAGGTATATGTAATTAATGAACATTTGACTAAAACAGTAATGTTCTGTTTAAATCGGGACCACCTTACTCATGTCTTTTCGAAAGTTTAGCCTCTCCTGGATTCATATTTGAGGTTAGTCCACCCGTTTTAGATATTTTCCTGCCTAGATAATATATTATATTTTTAGTTTCACATTCTTAAATCTTAGTAGAGCATCTACGTTTCCGGATTTGAAATAAAGAATCTTTAATTCTAGTTTAACTGTTGATATAATAAACAAAACCCGATTCAATATTCTAAAAAGTAACATGAATAAATTTATGAACATTTGCATACACAATGAGTATGATCTTTCGTTCCTGACCTCTCAAAAGTGCATCAATGTTTGTTCCAACTTTTAGTGGTACATTTTGGGGATCAAATCATTGTGGAGTTTCTATGTACTTTTGAAAGGCTCTTGAAGTGACCTCCAATAATTCGATGTAACAAGACTACTCCATAGCCACCTTTCTCTATCACTTTGGTTGAATCTCGTTTGGAAAGTAATAATTATAATGCACAAATAATGGGTCCTTTGTCTCTATTATCCTATAGAGAACTTCTAATGCACAAAAGCATGAGCCACTGGGGGGAATATATGTATGATTAAACCTTCAGTTTAATGAGTTAAAACCAAATATATCCATCATCTTTCGTAGTACACAGAAACCAGTGATTTTTCTCACCAAAACTCTTATAAAATGTAATAGCTAGCACTCAAGTTAATCAGTACTTTGATATACTTTTCTCTATGATTCCACAAGAATGATTTGCGTCAATCAAGCCAATTCTCCTGTAATATCGTCAACGTTGCACTCCATATCTTCCAAAAGGAACCATCACATTTAGTGAAGAGACAGATTGTTGTATCCTTTGAACTGTCACCTATCCCCACCCCATCATTTTAATTTACCGGATAGAGTCAATCCCAGCTTTTGGGTTCTTTCACCTGTTGAGGTGAGATATGTTCTCCTCTCGCTTTGAAGATGAGACTACTCTTTACTATTTACACGAAGCTTAGTCATGTCTAAAATAGTTCACAAATTTCCTTGCTTTTTGAAAGAAAGATATAGTGATACATCGATTTCGGATGTAATAGTGCATGTTAATTCTAAGTATACTACCACTAGATTACCGTCACTTCACAAATTTAAAGACATGATACAAATATTTATTCAATATCTCTTGATTATCACATATCGGATGTTAAACTCCGAGGTTTACATAAATAATTAAAAATAAACTTTTGATCATAAACTAAAACGAAAACTATAGTGATACACGAGTACAATGATTAATTAATTAAGAGATGACTAATAATTAATAATATGTTTTGATCTATGGCCGAAGCAATTAGAGGCCTAAGATTCAAAACTAAATTTTGTTAAAAACATATATTTATATAGAATATAGTAGTATAAGAAATAACGATGGTTATGGGGTCCATCCTAAGCATAGACTAATCTCTTGATAGAAGAACTTTAATAATTAGTCCTAAACTGCCAAATGTCATCCACGTTCCACATGGGATCTTGTGTGATATCCTCGTACGTTGAGTAATCTTCTGCCACGTGGCATTCCATGGAAATGTCAGAGTTCCCCATGTAATCTTCCAAACCAGGGACATATCCGTAGACTTGTTGTTGATCATCACATATCGGAGAATCATTGATAATATTGTGATCCATAAACTGTGGAACTGTCATCAGATCAGACATGAAACTGGAATTGGAACTCGAACTTGAACCTTCCATATTGATCAAACCATGATTCTGCTGGTATGAGAAATCCGTGTTTGTTGTGAAGACGTGAGACTGAGTAGAAGGAGGAAGAAGAGAGTTACTGTTGTTGTTGTTGTCGATGTTTTGGGGACAAGAATAATCTGTGGATGGGTTTTGTTCCATCTTCTCGATCAATCTAGGGACCCAGAAACTACGAACAGCGTCAAAGAACTTGTCACTGTTGGATTCGATGTTGAGCTGACGAGCTTGTTTCTGAACTCTTGTTCTCCAATAGTTCTTAATCTCGTTGTCCGTTCTTCCTGGTAAGTACTGTGCAATCTTGGACCACCTTGAAAACCATATATATATATAGATTAAATGAAAGTTTTGGTAATATAAACAAGATGAGACCGAGAGTGACATACCTATTACCCCATTTAGAGTGGAGCTCAAGGATCAAAAGTTGTTCCTGAGGAGTCAGATTCCCTCGCCTTATGTCGGGTTTGAGGTAATTTAACCATCTCAATCTACAACTTTTTCCGGTTCTCTTTAGTCCTATTTTTCGTTATAAACGAATATTAGTAGTATAGGGATTGGAGAATTTAGAAATGAATAAAAAATTATGTATTCAGTTTGTTACCAGCACATTTGGCTACAAGATTCCAACGGCCTTCACCGTTATGGAGAATGTAATTGGTGAGAAGAGTGTCTTCTTCCAGAGTCCAAGGCCCTCTTCTCAGCTCTGTCTCCTCACTTTCTTTGAAGCTTTTCTTCTTCATTGAATTTTCCATTCTTACTTTTAATTAATGCTTTTGATTTGTGTGTTTCCTAAGGTCCCTTATGCATGCATGAATGTGAAGAGAGAAAGAGAGAGATGCTTTTAGTGATTTGAGAACTGAAAGTGAATCCACTAGTTTTGGGGAATTTATAGACCCGCGGTATTGGAAAATGGTTCATACTTTAGCGGCCATCAGCTTTCCTTTTTTTTTTTTTTTTTTTTCTGTGAAAAAGTAATTTTCACAAGTTTTGAGGTTAATAATTTACTTGAATCTATTCCTTAATTAGAAGCTTTTCCGTTTAACTCACTAATGATGTTGACATTGTTAAGCAATAAAAAAATAATGGAATACAACTACTTATATCTGACTACCAAGTGTGGTTGGTTTTAAGATATTTATTGTATAAGATGTTTTAGACGGTTTTTAAGAGGGTGTTATTGGTTATGGTATTTCAATGAATTCCAAATCCATGTAGTTTCATGTAATTTAATATTTTACAAGTTCCTATGGACATTTCAATGATGGATTTCACCGGATTTGTGACATTTGGAACATATATACAAGTCCAAAACTCAAATTGTTTTTTATTGTGCGAAAAGGAGCAATCCCTGTTGGAGAGAGGCTCACCGAGAAATGTATCGAGTTTGAATGTTAAAGATAAGGGGAGATTGAACCTACCCCTCATCATTTCTTCCATTGTCCATTTGTGAAAGATGTATGGGAGTATAGTTCCATTCTCGACACCCGTACGTTGAAGTGAGATGAGGAAAAGATTTTAACTCAATTTGGCATTCCCTCCTCTAATGTGGACATGGTTAGGCAAAAAAATAGTCTAGTTTTTTGAAGGAAAGACTTCCACAAGCCGAGAACCAATGACTTCCACTATATTGTTAGCCAAAAAATTGCTAATGCCAAACTCCAACAC
This sequence comes from Odontarrhena argentea, assembly GCA_900406245.1. Lineage (NCBI taxonomy): Eukaryota > Viridiplantae > Streptophyta > Magnoliopsida > Brassicales > Brassicaceae > Odontarrhena > Odontarrhena argentea. Next base: position 6,179 of record OVAF01002442.1, on the reverse strand, counting down.
TACAGAAAACAAAGAAAGGCAACAACAGTTTAGGCACCACGAGAGATTGCATTATCATCCAAACAGATGTTGCCTGGAGAGCCGAAGACGCAATTACATGATTATGATGGATTTTCTTACACCCCGGACAGAGCTGTATTGAGCAGTGCCAAAATGGTCATACGGTTTTTCCATTCTCCCGACTAGCGTAATGCAAATTAGATCTCAAGCGAGTTCGATCGAGTAGAAAGCGACTCTTCTGAAATCATTTGAACAATCAACCCATATGGCACACTTCTAGGACTCCGCAACACACTTGAGGAGATTAAGCACATATATGAATAATGAATTTGATGTGATTGTGTTTATTTGTATTCCTCGCACTGCCAATTCAAAAGCAGATGTCATGGGCTTTATGCTTGAACAATATAATTCTTATCTTTGTGATAATATCAATGGTACCTTTTAAATCAAAACCAAAAAGAAAAAAAAAATGTCTAAGTAGAATATAGTGATAATTATTGCGAGAGTGTTGTGTTATGTATGCAGTAAAAAAATTATCTCACATTTTCAAAAAGCCAATTTATTTCTTTCTTTTTTTTTTTTTTTTGGTGAAAGATACCAATTTATATCTTATATTTTCGAAAAACCATATATGTATGCAAACCATTTCTTAAAAAATTATCTGATTTTGGTTTCAGTCGAAATATGGCAATTAAAACCTACATTATTTGGTTAGATCAGACATATGAATGACTTAGTAGAAGAAGTACATGTAATTTATAAATTTATATATTACAATTGCAGTAACTTTTTTCGTGATGATGAAACGGAAAGGAATTTGGTGACTTAACTAAATGGATTAGATGTTCACGTGTAAAGAATATGAAACCGAATTTTGGAAGAAGGAAGTACAATTCAGAATCTTTTATAAATTACTTTACTGGGAAAGTTTAAATAGTCGTTCATAATATGACAAAGAATAATTTTAACTCTTACCTCTTGAGTTATTGATGTTCTTACTCTGTATTGTAATTGCCTAATTGCCTTTACCCCAGCTTTTGATTGTATAATTATATAAATAATTGTTTCTATTATGTTACATTTCCTGAATATCTAGATAGATAAATCATAAAGGTCTTGATTCGACCAAATACAGATTACATAAATCTAATACAATAATGTTTTTATAACTTAATATCTGATAAATTAATAAACTTGACAGAGCATAAAAATAAATTTCGATTTCAAGTTATATCAGTACAGAAAATAATAATAAAAAAGTCATTACTGCAAATATGATTCTAGTGTTATCGTTTTTTTATTCGGTAAGTGAAAATATCATTCCATTAATTTCATATTAATTTTTATTGAATTGCATAAAAAAAACAAAAAAGAAATCGAGTTTTATACTTTCAACTTGGTATTACTTTTGCAAAAGGATATAAACACCCTAATTATTAATTATGAGAAAGTCTATAAAATACCACACTTTGAAATTTAGTTCAAAAATAGCATTTAATGTTTTGTTTTTCAAAAATACCATAAAAATTTTATGTTTTCCAAAAATATTACAAACACTATAAATTATTTTTAAGAGTTTATAATTATTATTTCTTTAGCGTTGGGTTCATTAAGATAGATTTAGGATTTTATGGAAAAAAAAAAAGAAGAAGAATAGATTGGTTTATTATCTTATATGTTAATTAATGTCTCATCAAACTTTCAATACAGGCTATTTTCTCTCTATATAATAATTCATTTAACCATTAACATATTCAAATATAAGATTTGTTTTAGTTTAGATCAGTTGGAGTAATTTTTAACCGGGTCGCTTTTAGATGTAATCAATCAAATCACTTTCCTTACAAAATTGATATTGATTTAAATAGAACAGTGTATATTTGGGGTCTGATATTACAATTAATTTAATATTTTTTTTTTTGCAATAATAATTAAAAGAAAAACTTAAAACGACTCATGAAATTAATGTTGTGGGACACAAATCACACAAACATATATCATGATCTAATAGTTGAACACCTCGCCCCAAAACATCATCTTCAACATTTTAATTTTTGGGAATCCATGTAACATAGAACAAAGAAAGCTTTTTTTGAGAGTGAGTTTCTAACTCAAGCAATTAATATTTGATAAATGAATTTACTTGGAAATGAGTTTTTAACTCAAGCAAATTAATATTTGATAAATGAACTTATATCTGTATAAAGTGAAATTATTCTTGAGAATCATCACTTGAATTTACATGAATTTCAGAATTATAAAAGTTGCAAACACTGATATAAGTAGTCAAACTAGACGACAGCTAACATTTTAAGTTTTAACCCCAATTTCTAGAAGACAGCTAATTGTCCTGACTTAAAATAGCATCATATCCTTCAAACTTTGAATATTCAAAAGAGTCTTCAAAAGAGTCTTCTCAAAATCAATTTTCATAAGTCATTAAACTATCAAGTACCTGTTGTATTCTCTACAAAATTTTGTTAAACTAACAATAATTTGAAAATAAAAGGAAATGGCGTGTCGCCTTAGAAAAAGAAGTCAAAATGTCTATGTGCATGCATTTAGAAACATATGGTATTGCTAAGCTCTCTATNCTTTTCACCCCAATTTTTTTTTTTTTTTTTTTTTTTTTTTTTAACCACATATTAATAACGGTTTGGACCACAACCGGCTGGTCCAATAGCCAAATCATGCATACTGCAGAGAACGATACTCGATCCCGGATGCACTGATGTTGTCTACCTTCTGTGGACTTACCACCTACCGTCTACCTTCTGTGGACTTACCACCTGCCAGTAGGCCAAGACCATTTGTACTAGTGTTCAACCCAATCTTTTGAAGATGATAACTACTCATACAACAAAACAAAAAATTTTAAACTGTAAAATAAAACCGAAAGACCAGGCATAATAGTAATAAAGTCAGTTGTGGTCCAATAGCCAAATCATGCATACTGCAGAGAACGAGACTCGATCCCGGATGTACTGATATTGTCTATCTTCTGTGGACTTACCACATACCGTCTACCTTCTGTGGACTTACCACCTGCCAGTAGGCCAAGACGTACTAGTGTTCAACCCAATCTTTTGAAGATGATAACTACTCATACAACAAAACAACAAAATTTAAACTGTAAAATAAAGCCGAAAGACCAGGCATAATAGTAATAAAGTCTGATTTGAAAGTCTTATCCTCATTATCATCTTAATAAGATATCAACGTATTAGTAACACTCAGCTCACTTTTATTGGATGGCTACAACTACGGCAATTTAGGTTAATCTTTTAAGTCTTGACACCTAGTTGCTAGCTATACATATCCTAGTTAAAGTAGGATTTGAGTCCAGATGTCGTTTAAGGGAATATCAGTTCCAATTGGTAAGATATATGATCATAAAAATGTTAGGCGATAAAGAAAATGGTATTTTAAAAAGTGGTATTAAAAATAATAGAATAGGTTATGCTGAAATAAACGATTGAATAATCATTATAATTACAGACAAAAATAATAATAGTTATTGCAATTTATTTCTTTTAACGTCAAATTTTATTAAATTAACAAATGTTGTACAAGGGAGTGACCATTAAGGAGGAATGATAAAATAGTACATTTCAAATTATGTTGTAAAATCCAAGAGTTGTAGCGTAGCAATTTGTGCTAGTGCTAGTGATCTCGCTGTATTATCGAGTTAGCGGTTTGTAATAATACGTCATTATATTTCAATCTGGATTCGAACTCATATTAATACATAATATTATTCAATTATTGCTATCAAACTATTCAATTGATAACAATTAATGGTTATCAAATTACCCAAGTTATCCAGGACTACTTTCAAGAGATGTATACCTCGCAGCATCTTGATGCTTTTGATATAGTTGATGAAGCGATTCAACCAAAGCTCTCGACAACAATTGATAACAACAACTGAATAATATTATGGTAGCGCCGTCACTATATTACCACCTGGATTCAAACTACGTAACCATTAAGAGCCCTTCTTGTCACTCATCGAACTATTTCTTCTACAGATTTTGGACAATCAAAGAGCTAAACGTATGAAATTTTTCTTCTACAAATTTTGAACAATAAAAGAGCTAAGGGTATACAATATTTTAGTTTATGATAGAAACAAAGGAACAAATTTGTAAGCTGTTCAAAATGTGTTCTAAGATTAAAAAAACCAAAAAAAAAAAAAAAAAAAAAAAAAAACAAAAGCAAATGGAACAATGGGAGAAGAACAAGCACAAGTAGAGTATTTTACATATCCTTTCCCAGAAAATCCATCTCCTTCTTGTAGTTTCTTTCTAAGACAGCATAGGCCTAAGAAGAAAAGGATCAAATCAAAATCTCAGTCCGTGAATAAATTCTCAGTCTTCAACAGCTATACATAAGAAACTGAACACAAATAAATCCTAGTCAATCGAAACCTTTACAAACAAACCAGAGACAAATATGAAAATGTACCTAGAGACCACCGGGCTTGTAATCACTCATATGACGGAAGCAGACATTCATCGACCATTTCCACGAGGTTTGGATTCTCTAGTGCTGCCGCAACACGTTCTTTGTCATTTAATTGTTTATTGACTGCATTGTTAAACGCGAGAAACAATTACTGTGTAAAACAAGCGCACTTGTAACAATGGTTCAAACAAAATACGAATACAGAGGGATGTTTCATATCTCATTTGCTGTTTTGAGAATCAATTGAAACTTGCACGGTCACTTAATTTCATTGGCAAACACACATAGCAAGGATAACAAAAAGTTACATACCTGCATCTTCTGTTGCATGAGTACCAGGTGCTACCCTTATATCAATCTGAAAAAGAAAACAATATTCTCAAAGAGATCGAGGCAATTAAAAGATTGTGCGTGTGTGGTTTTATGGCAGTCATAATAACATATAGTAGAGGTTCAAGATACATTCTCTCAGTAATATCAGAATAATAGCTAAAGAACGAACAAAAAATGGTTCTCCGCCTCCCATATCACAAGGATAATGTGCGTAGGTGAAAGTTTTATTTACCGCAGCACTAAAGGAATATAATTCTCACCATATATCATAACTTAAACTACGTTTAAACCAAGATCATCGTCAAGAATGCTCAAGATACACAGGACAAGAGAATTGATAACCGGAGAATCTAATCAAACAAAGTACGAGAAAGCTTTATACCTTGTATCGAGCAGGGAGGCTTCGTAGAAGTTTGACACGGACACAAAGACCAATAATGGTTGCCATGCTACAATGTTCAACGGTTGGAGTAAATGTAACTCTGAAAAGAAAAATGACAGAGTTCAGGCACCACAAATTGGCTCCAAGAAAAACTAAATCTCTGTAAAAAAAAAACATGTTTTTACCTAACATAACTCTTGCCATCATCTACTTCAACAGAGTCTTCTGTAAGTACTTTAAGTTCTTCGAGAGAATAAGGATGCTCTGGATCTTTGATATCTCTTATATGATGTGTGAATGTTAAGAAATCGAATACCCTTCTATATCCATATTTCGATAAGTCACGAAATGGTTATCACGCATTCAGCATAAGAGAACAAAAGATTCAAGCTTAAGAGGTATGCATACAATAACTAGTGGCAATTTCAGGAAAAAAGGATATCAAAAATCTCAAGCTGATCAATTGGTTCTGGAGAAAGCTCATCAGTAATGGTGGAATCAGGTCGAACACGCCGCTCTGATCTCTGGTAAACAATTGGGTTCTCATTGATTAACCCTGAAGCCATTTCCCTCCTCTGCGAATATATGATCCATTAGTACAAGAAGAGAGAACCATCAAGAAATTAGAGACAACATATAAAAGTTTTTCCAATTAAGAATCTAAAACCCTAATGGGTCGATACAGAGAACATGTAAACCCTAAATCCCCAGGAGGAGGAAGCGAAGACATACCACAACCCGAAATCAATCAGAAAAGTTTATTCACCTATTTTGGCGTAAATCTTTTACTGGATTAGNCCACCCCAATTAAACCCAAACCCATATATACCCATACCCATATAAACCCATTTACTTTGTGTACCTATTAGGGTTTACCCATATAAACCCATTTATCATAACACTTACCCACTTAAACCCATTTAAACCCATATAATTCACATATGTGATTTTATCATAAATCATATTTTTGGATAATAAATCTATGACTAAAATT